>PVIR01004789.1:0-76325 GCA_004026965.1 Petromus typicus | reverse complement strand
CCTCCTGCCTCTGCCTCCCGAGTGCTGGGATTACAGGCGTGAGCCACCACGCCCGGCACTGTGGTATGTGGTACTGGTTGCTGCTGGGTGTGGGTCTCCACACCCAGTATTGTTATGTGGTTACCGGGGAATCGAACCCGGGCCCTTGCGCTTGCAAGACAGGCGCCAGAACCACTGAGCTAACTCCCCGGCCCCCTAAGAATTCTTAATGGAGTGCAGATTTTAAGAAACAACAAATCTGTCTTAAGGTTGTACAACATGGGACATAGCAACAATCATTCTGTTTAATGTTTTCCATGTACATTCTGATAGGAAATATTTTTGGAGCCAGGCATGGTACCACCTGGCTATAATCGCAGCACTCGAGGGGCAGATGCAGGAGGATTGCTGTGAGTTCAAGGCTGGCCTGGGCTACATAGTGAGTTCAAGGCCAGGTTGAACTACAAAACAAGACCTTGTCTCAAAAAAAAAGGTAATATTTTGCTCTGTTATTTCAAATATTTCTTATTAAGGATTTCATTATGTTAGAAATTATATGAGTTCATTTGGTCCTGTCTGTTTGGTTCTGGTAGTATAGGAAGGAGGCAGTGAAATCATCTCTTTTAACCTGAAGTATTGGGGAAGATAAATGTGCTCTGTCTAGATGTCTTGTTGGCATTGAGAAGTAAAATAGTGGTTTCTCACCGTGTTAAGTCGTGGTATAGCACCTGCACGAAATTGATATTCCCCATGGACTCACAGAAAACACTGTTTTCAGCTAAAGTTATTGGAAAAACAGTCCATTTAAAACAAGGCAGCAACAACCAGAAATGGCACTTTCAAACACGACCAAACTTGACACATTGCACAGTTATCGGAACAGCCACGTGGAAGTTCATTCTGATGATAAGGTCTTGGTGAAATGTGATCGTGGTAAACAGTTAGACTATTGTGTTCTGCAGAGATAGCACATCAGGATGACCTATGATTTTTAAAATATGCTACCAAAATATCTGGACCTATCTCTGAGATTCTGATTTTAAAATGTTGTATGAAGCCAGTATGTAATTTAAAACAATTCTGGATGTGATTGTGGTGTACATACAAGGCTGGAAATCATGGAAATAGCAGAAATTTTTAATAAAAGGAGGCATCTCTTGCCTGCACATATAGTATAAGTTTTGTTCTCTCAAAAGAGTTCTAGTTTTATAACAAAATTTTCATCACTGCACTTTATTTAATTTTACTTGCTCTTATAGCAGAGGGGGCTAGGTTTAGAAGCTAACATTTAACCTAAATGAGTCACCACTTCAATGGACCATATTGATTTGTCATTTGTGTTAAATGATTAACTCATGAACTTTAACAAGAATTGTGACAAGCTATCATTAATTTGAATAGACTTAGGGAGGTTTTTCTAATTTGTGAGACTGAAGCTTATATGCCACTAATTAAACCATTTCTTTCACAAAGTAGGTGCAATTCACATACAGCTAGTAACTGTGTCACAGTTTAGAGAATGACTTAGTGATATGTCTACAGAAGTTATATAATTTTAAGAACATTTTTCTATGTTTTGTGTCGCTTTCTTCCTGGGTCTCAAATGGGAGTATTAAAGTCATCTCTGGAATTTGGTTTAGGATATTAGCTCTCATCTTTTAATGCCACTTTATTGCTTCTCACTTAGTTTGATGTAAAATATATTTAAATTTCATTAAATAGTATATAAAGGGAAGCAAAGACTTCTAGGAGCTTGATACAGTGACACCTAAAGACAAAAACTTGGAAAATATTTTTATTTTGAGTTTCTTGCAGTTAAAGATAGGCCACAGGCATATGCAGAGTTATCTGAGATGGTTGTATGAAAAAGTTAGGCCAGAACATCACATGGCGCGATAGCTATGCCCAGATTACTGGTCTGGCCTGAGGCCTGGCATGCACAGTGCACTCCTGCATGCCCCTCTGCACTGAATGATTTTATGAACATTTCACTGACTACGGTACTATTTGTACTACACTTTTAATTCTAAAATATTGGGCTGTGCATGGAAAATGTGCTGTACTAAGTAATAAAACAGATCAGTCCGAAGGACACTCTGCCTACAGCATCTTTTCAGGTCTGCATGTGAAGCTGGGCAATGAATTGAAGATACTTCAAAGGACAGATGTTCAGCACCTCAAGACACACACACACACACACACACACACACACACACACACACATATTCACACATGTGTGTGCATGCACACATAAATATATATCTTGATGTTATGTAGTGCTTATTATTCGGGTGATAAAATGTTTTATTATTGTTCTTTCTACTGACCGACTATGTCAGTTCTGAATTCAGTACTTCCTCTGTCCTTCCCTTTATCACATTCGTCAAAGTTGTCAAACGTACCACAGCAGATTTGCCAAAAGTATAAACTAGGAACTCTGATGACATCTCCTTTCAAGGAATTTGCTTTCTTGAGCTGTAACACAAGAAGACGTAGCTTGCTTTTGTTACCTCAGGCCACACTGTTGAGAAGTTTAGGCCATTCTTGATGTGTAGACAGAACTGTGTGTGTCCAAAGGTGGCAGCCAAGAACCAAGCTGTCTTGGACTGAGTCCCATCTCTACAGCTTGTAGCTGAATGACCCTTGGGAAAGTATTCAAATCCTCTCTGCTCAGGTTCCCCTGCAAAATGAAGCTAAGCCTTCTAAGCAGCAAGAGACTCATTTAGGGAATTTCCATCATTGCTGTTCTGTGGTTACTTAAAATATATTTGAACATTTTTCCTTTAACCTTATTCCATGATTTGGTTGTCTAAAATAAAATTTGAGATAACATTCCATTTCTTAAGAAAAATCAGCATAAATGTAAATATAAATTTTTATTTGAACTCAGAGAGAAGAAGGTGGTTATGCTGCTCTGTCTATGCTGCTCTGTCTAAACCTAAGAAGGTTTAGGGCTGAATAACAAAATATATCAACCAAAGAAAGCATAAGATAAATAGTCATGATTAAAATACATATTAAGAAAGTTCATTTATGAAGTTGCTTAGTCAAAAATTTGTTCAGAGGGTTGGGGATCTAGCTCAGTGTTTCTGGTGCTTGCTTTGCAAGGTCCCAAGTTCTAACCTAGATACCAAAAAAATGTTTTAAAAAACCAAAGCAAATGTTTTTTTTAAAAGGTTTTTCAGACAAAATATGAACCAATAAGTACCTCTTAAGAGGTCAATGAGAAAATGAAGACTCTTGACCATGAATTTTCTATCTGTTGTTTCAAAGCTTTGAATATTTGAAAAAAATTATAATTTTAATCTATACAATTTTGACTGTGTGGTCAGTGACTTTCAGATTTATTAAAGTAAAATGTTACCTAACATAGAAATATAAAAAAATATTAAAATGTAATTTGGTTTATAATTCTATTTTGGGATAAACACTATTAACATTTTAAGGACTTTCATGCAAAATTTAATACCCACTCATAATTTGGGTCCAATTATCAAAAAGAATGTTATATCCTATTTTTATTTGAGGAAATTTTGTCAAATATTCTACATGTATGTTGGGACCAAGTCCCACTGAGACAATCTCTCAGAACATCACATGATCTTAAAGTCCAACCAAGAGCTTTATTACTCAGCTGAAGGCCATCCTTTCAAGGGGAAGAAGGCAACGGGGTAAACTGGGGCACAGTATTTAAAAGCAAAATCTACTACCCTCCCCATCTGCTACCAGGTGGTTTCTATGCAGGAACGATTAGGTCACTGTATTGTTAAAGTGCAGAAGCGAGCTGTTACAGAAGGAAATAGCAACGATTAGAGCACTGGTTACTATAGGATAGTGTATTCTAAAAACATATAATCTGCAGCTGTGCCCATCAGTTGGGTGGACAGTTACCAAGGAGACAAGTTCCGGGTTCACAGGGAGGTTACAGGATACAAGGTGGAGGTTTTTAACAAAGTGGCTGTTTTTATATCAATTTGGGTCTCACATGTGTATGATTTTAGCAATTGATTCATTATCCTGATATATATCTTTATCTTTCTTAGACATTTAGATTTAATATTTTTGATATTGTAGATACAAATATGGTGAGCATTTTCTTATGAAAATTCTTTATTTCATTTATCATTGTGGACTTAAGATATATTTCTGGTACCGTGGACTTAAGATGTATTTCTGGAACTGAGATTGCTGTGGTCAGAGTACTATATATATTAACATTCCCAAAACTGATAATCACCTTGACTTTCTTTTTTTTTTTTTTAGGTTTTTTGAGACAGGGTTTTGCTTTATGGTTCAGGCTGGCCCTGAGCTCAGCCTCAAACTCACATCACAGCAATCCTCCTGCCTCTGCCTCCCGAGTGCTGGGATTACAGGCGTGAACCACCACTCCCGGCACTGTGGTATGTGGTACTGGTTGCTGCTGGGTGTGAGTCTCCACACCCAGTATTGTTATGTGGTTACCAGGGAATCGAACCCGGGCCCTTGCGCTTGCAAGACAGGCGCCGGAACCACTGAGCTAACTCCCCGGCCCTCACCTTGACTTTCTACAGTTTGTTCCAGTTTACACATATACCAACAGTTTAAATAAATGTGCATGCCACTAAAGTCATGATGAGAGTGTTATAGTTGTTAGAATATTTTAAATTCAGTGGAGATTCACGTATCATTACTGTTTAAATGTTCCTGTCTTGGGTCACTAGCTAGGTGTAATTTTTAAATGCTTCTTGATGACTTTTATTTCTGTTTAGATCCTTTTGCTTATGTCTGCAAATTTTTCTTTGGAGATAATCATTTTTGTCATTCACCCAATTTATACATGTGGTACAAAGTCCTAGTTTCCTTTAATGTCCATTCACCCCTTTTTGCAATAATAAACGTGGCTGTGGCTCATGTAAGCATTTTATTTCCCTCCTTGTTAGCTGGGCAAAGTTATGTGTCTAAGTGATGGCCAGTGAGGAATGAATGATCTTAATTAAAAATTTTTTTAGAAAATGTTTTGAATCTTTATTGGTATATTATATATATACATCATGATCACACTCAACAGTGAGAATTTGTACCAGTATATGACACAACTTAATTCTCACTTTTTCCCATTCCCCTATCCACCCTACAACCCCCCCATTCTCTATATACATAAACTTTCTTTTTTTCATTACCATCATTATTTTTCCCCTTGTTATTTACCTCTACATCCCATTTCCTTTTGAATATTTTCAATTTCACAATATGTACTATATCTTCTAGAACTCATTTACATGTTTATTTTCTCACACCAGGGAAAAGATACAATATTTAAACATCTGTGACCTATTTATTTCACTTATGAGTATGTCCTTAAGGTACGCCCATTAGAGTATAAATGACTCAACCTTAACATTTTTTATGGCAGAATAATCCTCTGTTCTATCAAAGAGCTACATCTTCTTTATCCAGTCTGATGGGTATTTTTGTTGTTTCCAAGATTTAGCAATCACAAACTGAGCTGCTATAAACATGGGTGCATGTATGCCAGTGTGATATGAATCTTCTAATTCTTTCATGTATGTCCCTAGGAGGGGAATAGCAGGGTCAAATAGAATCTCTAATTCTAGTTTTTTGAGGAATTTTCATACTGATCTCTACAGAGGTTGCATGAGTCTACATTTCCACCAATAGTAGATAAGAGTTCCTTTTTCTCTGCAGCCTTGCCAGCATTTACTGCTGGCTAATTTTGAGATAGCAGGCATTCTTTGTGGAGTTAGATGGAATCTTAGTGTTTTTATCTGCATCTCTTGAATGATGAGTGATGTTGAGCATTTCTTCATGTTTTTTAGCTGCTTTTACTTCTTCCTCTAAAAAGTGTGTTCATTTCAGATGCCCATTTATAAACTGGGTCTTTAAATTTGGTTGGGCTGATTTTTTAAAGCTCTTTATATATTCTAGATAGTAGCCCTTTGTCTGAGAAACAGCTAGTAAAGATTCTTTCCCATACTGTTGGTGCCTTTTTGCTCTGTTGGTGGTTTCCTCTGCTATGCAGAAGCTTTTTATTTATTTATTTATTTTTAGATTTGTGTGTTTTTTTTTTGAGACAGGGTCTCACTTTTGTAGTTCAGGCTGGCCCTGAGCTCAGCCTCCAACTCACATCACAGCAATTCTCTTGCCTCTGCCTCCTGAGTGCTGGGATTACAGGCATGAGCCACCATGCCCGGCACTGTGGTATGTGGTACTGATTGCTGCTGGGGTGAATCTCCACGCCCAGTATTGTATGTGATTACCGGGGATTGAACCTGGGTCCTTGCACTTGCAAGACCTGTGCCGGAACCACTGAGCTATATCCCCAGCCCCAGAAGCTTTTTAATAAGATGAGATCTCATTTGTTGATTTCTGCTGCCAGTTCTCATGCTACAGAGCTTTTATTTGAAGTCTTTGCCTAAACCAGTGTCTTCAAGAGTATTACTTAGCCTGGTTTGTAGCAGTTTAATGTTTTTGTTTTAATATTTAGGTCTCTAATCCACTTTGCTTTTAGTTAAGTACATGGTAAAAGAGATAGATCTAGCTTTAGTTTTTGGTAGATTAAAGCCTAGTTTTTCCAGCATCATTTGTTAAAGAGGCTGTCTTTCTTTCATTGAGGGTATTTGGCTCTTTTGGCAAAGATGAGGTGGCTTAGTGTGTTTTGAGTTGTTTCTGGATCTTCTAATCTGTTCCACTGATCCTCAGGTCTTGAACTGAGAAATTCTGAATCCTGCATTCAAAGGGAATCATGTGGCTTGACCTCTTCTCCTGTAGTGGAAATCGAAGCTGCTGCTGTGGATCACAGAATAGGAGCTACTTTAAGACTGAAGTGTCAGAAGAGAGAATTTGTCTGTGACTCTGAAGCCTCAGCCGATGATGGTTGGCACACCTTCTTAGGCTCGCAGTGACACATTGGAAATACATCTACTTGAGTTAAGGTCTACATAATTAACTGAAGATTGTCTTAGAAGACACAATACAATATTTGAAGTGGTGCTACACTTGGTACCATATCTGGCAGGAGTACAGTCTTAACAGAACCTAAAACTTGATACATAGACTCAGTAGTCAGGTGTAAATAGCAGAGACACAGACATTCAGGTCTGAAAGTTGTTGAGCCTAACTTTGTTAAACCCAAAATGTGGTTAGCCCATTGTCAGGAATATTTTGAAAGTTAATTTTTGTGCTGGTACAGCATGTAGCTGGAAAAATGCAAGCATTTCATATGAGTAGTGGATATTTTTAAATCACATAGCATAATCTTACTATCAAGAAGAATTTAAGTTATTCTGTCAGCTTTCTTGCTGAGCTGAAAGAGTTGTCTATGGAGTCCCTAAATAATGGAGCATCTGAATTTGAAAGTCCAGGGTTCAAAAAGCCAACGTCCCTCCTCATCCTTGATAACTTGAGTGTTTCTCATTCATCAGCTGAAAGGTGACATGAACTGAACTGAGCTTTTCCTTAAGACAAAGAAACACTACCATGTGCATTACGTGCACCAGCCGGGATAGGTCCAGTTTGCTCACCTGCCCTTCAGTTTTTGAATTCTTGAGTCTCATAATTGTGTAAGCCTGCTTTCTGAAATCACATCCTTTCTTATTTTCTCTTTTTCTAATTCTTTCTACCCTCCTCCTTCTCTCCAGTTAGAACCATAATTGATCTATTACTACATTTATAAATCCTGTTGAGAATGGAATTTTTTTCCTCTGAGTCTTCTGATTGTCAACATTTCAGTCTATTGTATATTAAGTGAAGTATTATTCTTTTTTTTTTTTTTTTTTTTTTTTTTTTTTTTTTTTTTTAGATTTTTTGAGACAGGGTCTCGCTTTGTGGTTCAGGCTGGCCCTGAGCTCAGCCTCCAACTCACATCACAGCAATCCTCCTTCCTCTGCCTCCTGAGTGTTGGGATTACAGGCGTGAGCCACCATGCCCGGCACTGTGGTATGTGGTACTGATTGCTGCTGGGCGTGAGTCTCCACGCCCAGTATGGTATGTGGTGACTGGAGATCAAACCCAGGTCCTTGTGCTTGCAAGACAGGCGCTGGAACCACTGAGCTAACTTCCCAGCCCAGTCAGATATTATTCTTACATAATGTGGTATGACATCTTACAAAATGGGCACTGATCAGCATTTTGTCATTGTGACAAAATACTTGAGAACAGCTTAGAAAAATAAACAGGAGTTTTGACTCCCAGTTTCAAAGGGTTTAGTCCATGGTCAGCTCTTTCCGAGGCAGAAGCATCATGAAGGAAAGACACAGCAGAGAAAAACTGCTCACTTTCTGACAGTCAGGAAGCAGACAGCAGGGGAAGAGCCCAGGGAGCGAGGGCCGGGACCAGACAGAGTCCCAGGGTCACATCCTGTCCTGTCAGCCACACCTATCATGTGCTTTACTAATTGCAGAATCTGTCGAGCCTATCAAGGTGACACGAAGATTAACTATCACAATCATTCTCAGAATTTAAACAGGAATATAGGGGGTGGGGGATAGTAGTGTGGAAAGGGAAATGGGAAAAAAATGAGAATTAAGTCGTGTCATATCATATACTGGTACAAATTCTCAACGCTGATTGTGGCCATGATGTGTATATATAATGTACTAATAAAGATTTGAATTAAAAAAATTAAAACAATAATTTAACAAGGAAAAAGAGAAAAACACTTTTTTCCCCCCAGTGCAATGCTGAGTTAATGCATGGCAGCACGTCTCTCTGTACCTGTCAGCAGCACGACAGGAAGTGCATTACATCCTCCTGAGGTGATATGACAGACATTCAGAAAATCAATCGAATTTTACTTTATGTCTGCTCTATTCAAAAGTATTTTTTTGGGCTCCTAACACAGACCTCCTCATAATCACAGATTGTTGAGCAAGGGAATAGGGACTATTCACTTAGCATAAACACTCTTTACAGGTGGCTTCTCTCAATAGCCAAGAAATTCATGTAAGAGTGTTGTTTACATCTTTTATGTTGGAAAGATAAAGCTTGTGTTTTTCTGGTTCATGGAAAGAGATTTACCAAAGTGGCTTCCATTATTTTCAAGGGAATACAATTTTTTTTAATCTTTATTGGTACATTAAATATACACATCATGATTGCACTCCATAATGGGGATTTGTACCAGTATAAGACACAACTTAATTCTCATTTTTTCCCATAGCCCTACCCACCCTACCACCCCCCCATATACATAAAATTTGTTTCCTTACTTTTTTGTTACAATCTCAACATTGTCCCCTTCACCTTATTTTACATTGAGCATTTTCTGTTTCACAATATATAACATACAATGCTAGGACAATTTAATGTGAGAAACAGTTCTCAGAATGAGGTTACCATTTGCCTCTCATTTTAGATTAACCATTAGACTCCTGTGGATACACTGTCTTTGTTCTTCGGTATAGATTCACATTAATGCCTATCCACTCCAAACTCATCGACCTGGCTTTTTTGTAACTAAAAAACCAAACCAAACAAACAAACAACAACAAAAAACTATTCCAGCAATGCTGAAAACTTGTTGAACTATAAATGTAAGCAAATTATCAGAAATTGTTACCTCTCTTGCTACACAGATGGCTACACAGAACATTAAACTTGTTCTCCCTCTCTTGTCCCGGGGTTGTAAATACATTCTGAGCTACTGTTTAAGGGATGATTATTAGAGGATAAAAATCAATATCTCTACACTTTTACCAATCTTCAGATAAAATCAACTGAGGAACAGCATGAGTTATTAGCTTTCCTTGGCATTATTTTCCAAGCTTGACAATAAACTATTATTACTTTATAAAAAAATGCATTAGCATCATGCCAGTGAGCAGCCACGGAATGAAACATTTCCTTAACTATAGCGGTGCAGTTTATTTTTTGGTCTGTATGTAATAAATCCATTTTGACTGATGCCTGTGGTTTTTTTGTTTGTATGTGTGTGAAACTTGCTTATGCTGTGTGTTCTGTTAATTGAATGTAGCGTAGAAAATAACGTATTACTGCTTAGTTTGAAGATGGTTTTACTTCCTCTGCACTATCTCGTACTACCTATACAGAACATTTAAAGTTGATAAAGGCAGGGTGATTTATAATCATGTGGTCAAGTGTGTGGGTGTGTGTGTGCACTGGGGAGATTTTGTAAAACACACAAATTATTAATAGTAGAGAAAAATGTTACGCTTGTGGAAATTTAATGGTTGGATGTCATAACAACTTTTATATAACTTTGGAAATGCTTCAAAAGCAAGAGGGTCCTTTTAACTATTTATAATTTGAATGGAATGAAAGATGTGATAATCCTTTTGGAAGTAATTCAACATCCCATAGTACCAAATTGACTTGTGGTCAGAAATTCCACCCTTCAGAATTATGGAAATGCCTGTATATAAATATACACATACCCCATGCTATGTAGTTAATCCTGGAAAAATTGAATTATCTTCTCTGCATTGTTTATTAACTTAAGTAACTGCATACTCCTGTCTCAGATGAGATCTTATCATACTTTTGTAAACCTCTCCTTGTGTCATACTGAAAGTTCATAATTTCTTTCTCATTACATCCAATAGTCAATACTCAGGCCTCCTTGCCCTCTATTTGTCAATAGTACTCAACAGTTATTCTTCTCTCCCTAGTTTTATGATTTCCAGAACAAATTTTGCTCATAATTTATTGATTACTTTCTGTTACTTTCTCATTGTTTTGTAACAAGATACCATAAATTTTGTGGTTTAAAATCATGCGGATGTATTGTGTCACAGTTTCTATAGGAGAGGGATCTAACTCAGGGTCTCCTAGGCTGAAGCTGGAGGTACTTTCTCACTGAGGGTTTAAAGGGGAAGACTCCACTTCAGGATCATTCATGGTGCCTGAACTCTTTCCTTACCGCGTTAGGCCTGAGGCCACTGTTTCTGGACTGGTTTAGGGTCACTTCCTCCTCCATAGTTATTTTTTGGTCTTTTTTCTGTAGCCTTTTCCAAACCTCCTCCAAATATGGCTGCTGATTCTTCAAGGTTAAAAAGAATGCCTCCCCCATTTAGTCCTTTCTGGACTATCCCCCTTCAGGATGACTTACACTTTCTTTTGAAGAGCTGGCTTGGTTAGGTCAGGCTAACACAAAATGGTATCATTTTTGGTTAGTATACATCTGATTAAAGACTTAAAATTGCATCGGCTAATTCTTTCACTTGGGCCTAAAATGTAACATGTCAGAGGAGTGAAACGCAATCATATTTACAAATTTTACCTACACACAAAGAAAGAGGGTAGTTAGGGTGTTTCCTTTCCCAGAAGCAGGAACATGGGGTTCCCTCTTGGAATGCTACCCACAGTTCTTCTGCATATTCTCCCACCTGTCCAACATGTGGGTGCTCCAGGGTCTCATGGTCCAGTCTGCAGTTTCCTCTTTGTCCCCCTGTTTGCTCCTTCAAATTCCCCAAATGCATGTCATGATGGCATATCCCACATGTGTGCTAAAAGAACTTCTATGTGGCCCATAAAACCTGAGAAAAGTGAAAGGTATCCCTTTCCGCTTGGTCGCCCAGAGTTTTTATTTCTCAGAGTTGTCCACACTTAGTCATTACTCCTGTACATTTCAGATTTTCCAATATTAATATGACCCAAAATCAGTTTTTCTGACTGAATTGTTGATTTTTCACTTTTTGAGCTTTATATTGGTGAGAAGGAATAAGAACTTCTAAGCATTTTATGTGTCAGACTAGACACTGGAAGTCTACCTTTAAATGCTAATTTTAAAATTGAAAAATATCTTCACTGCTACACATTTTTCAAAATAGCAATCTTTATGATAAGATAACAGTACTTGGTTTTCCACTTTTATTTTAGAACCTTTATTTTAAATACTAATTTCAAGTCAACTTTATAGAAATTGAGTTACTCTTCCAAATTGATTTAGTTGGTTCCTGCATGCATTTATTCCTGGCTTTCTTTCTTTTATTTAGATTTATAAAATAATTTGATAATTCTGATGCTTGCATTTTTCATGAATCTGTCATTATTTTTTCCTCTTTCTCATTTATAGTATTTTACTTCCTTTTTATTCTTTTGGCCTTTGTATCCCTTTGACACTTTGTAGATGGAAAGTTTTGGTTGCTAGGTTGGTGCTGCACTCTTCCACAAATTATGATACTTTCTTCTGCCTGTGGTCACGTAGTGTCACAAACCTAAGCATTTTTTAAATTAAAACTTCTGCTGGATGTGTGCTCCTGACTGCTTGGCTAGCAGACATATAAGCAAATATCTGTGTAATATTGATATTCATTCATGGCAACCCTTTTCATTTGACATCTAATTCCAGGTTTGAATTTGGTAAATTTATTTGTTTTTCCCTCTGTGTAATAGGCTTATTCTTTAATATACTTTTATTCTTTAATCTACTTTTTGATTGAAATTGTGGCTCTTCATCTTGCCAGATTTATCAGGCATATCCTATTAGACTACTCATGACACATTAAAAACTATTTTTCTAGCCTTTCGAGTACTAAGGGGAGGAGAAACTTCAGCCTCTCAACATTAAGCAGAAATCTTCAAGGGAAAATCTCGAGTTTATATGTTTGTTTTTCTTCTTAGTTCAAGTTATGTGTAATTTTTTCACTATCTCTCCTTTGACATTCTTAACTGTCTCTCAAGCTTTATCACACATATAAGTGTATTTAATATTTTCAGCTTATATCTGTCTTTTGCATCATGTGGATTATTCCACAAAAGAATGATTTTGACTTTGTCTCAGCTAATGAAATTTCCACCGTGTTCATTTTTCCTCTTTAGTTTTACTTATATATACTTAAATTATATTTTATTTTCATTCTGTTAAATCTATGCATACAGTCATGTAAATCATTGTTACAAATAAATAGTTCTATAGATAATTTTGATTAATGTTCTAATTTATCATCATTAAGCAATTTTATTAGTTATGATCCTTTTCTATATGATGGACTTAAATACAAAATATTTGCATTAATATTAGAACAGAATTTCTGTGTTCCTCAAAAAGCAACTTTCCTTAGAACTGAGAAAGATTTTTAATTATCTCAGCATAATTTTAGGCTCTTGGATGACTGTTCGACTTTAAGTCCCTATCAGGTTTTGACGAAGTCATTTTTATACATTGTAGTAAAAATGTCACCTAATGTGCTGTGTTGGGAAGATGTTTACTTAGTCTGCCCTGCGATTCTCTTCTTTTTTACCACTAAATAGGGTTTATTGCTGGTGTTATTTCTTTATGAGAATTTATGGAGCACTTCCCAGGGTTCTGTCCTGTCAGGACACTGGAGTGCAATTCAGTAAGTAATGTGACCGAGAAGGCTCTCAGCTTCTCATCAGAGCAATGCTGAGTCCGAGGGGAACTGATTTATACCCAAAAAGCCAGCAAGGCAGAATTTTGCCTTACAAAAAGTTTAAAACTCTAAATAGACTGTAAAAAAAAAAAGAGAATGTATTGGATTACATTTATTTATTAGTAGGACTTTTTAGAGATAGATCTATAAAAGAAGACTGCTTGAATTCTTTCAAGAAAAGGTATTAAATTTAGAAGACTGTAAAAACTTTGAAATATATAATATTTTTTTCTCAAAGAAAGTGGAATGAAGATACTCAAGAAGATCTATAAAAATAATATTTTATAGAAATTTAAAATAGATATTTGGAAAAAAAATCGTTTAAAGATCTCTACTTTCAATAGTATTTTCTGCTGCCAAACATATAGTTAAACTGATATAATCTTACAATGAAAGGACAAATTAAAAATAAAAGAATGTTTATGCTTTTATGGATCAAATGTCACCATATCTATGGAAGTCAAGTTCCTGATGCCTTAGTTTAGACTATATTGTAGGAAGTAAAACTTCTTACTAGCACATTAAAATGGCTTTCTGTTAGCATAGCATGCATAAATCTTATATACCCTGGACTGTACTGACATTTTTGTTTGGAAATAAATGTTCTTATAGTTATTACACTTGAATTAAAAAGAAAAGTAGAAATATAAATGAAAAAGAATAAGAATAAAAGAAATTTCTTATGTGTTGTTAAGGTGGATTGTTTTATGAACAATAAAAACTTTACCCAAAGTTAATGTCAGAATAGGAAGTATGAATATCTTTGTCATTAATACTGGATTGCCAAACTTTCAGATTATGACACATCTACAAATTTGTATGTACAGTCATCTCCATTTCCTGAAGTCATCCTTATAAATTCTTTTTTTTTGAGCCAGGGTCTCGTTTTGTAGTTCAGGCTGGCCCTGAGCTCAGCCTCAAACTCACATCGCAGCAATCCTTCTGCTTCTGCCTCCCAAGTGCTGGGATTACAGGTGTGAGCCACCATGCCCAGCACTGTGGTATAAACTACTGATTGCTGCTGGGTGTGAGTCTCCACACCCAGTATTCTATATGGTTAACCCGGGATGAACCCAGGTCCTTGAGCTTGCAAGACAGGCGCTGGAACCACTGAGCTAAATCCCCAGCCTGTAAATTCTTCAAAATGAGATTGAGAAAGGTGATCAATTATCTTGAGATTAAAGATTGAAATGATAAAAAAAAAACTCTGTACCACATGAACATACACACAAAACCATAGAGTTGCAGATTGTAAGAGTCATTGTTTTGAGGAAGAAAAAGCAATTTTGAAAGAGAGAAGGCTATAGACTATGGGTATGTAGAGTGAATAATTTTAGTCGCTTGTATATTAATTATAAGACGGAGAGCTCACTGCTGCTCTGTCAAAGGGAACAGTCTGAAATTTTAGCCAAAATGGAGACTGCTCTCAGAGAGACCTGTGTTTTTTTGAGGAGCCCGTTTCATGTACCCACCTCAGTATTATCAGTGCTCACATTAAAGAAAAGAGCTCCAGGCTTGGTGAGGCAACATGGGGAATGATTTGAAGGATCAGGGTCCGACCCTCACAGAAGGCTGGGGAGAAGGCCGTTCTTCATGCTGAGACTCAGAAGCTTGTAACTCACAAGGCAGCACACAGACTCTACAATGATCACTGCTCTAGACTCACTGGGAAACCACAAAAATGTCACCCAAGAAGATAAAGTAGTTCCCATGTAACATAAATAACATTTCAGGAAATAATCCAGTAATATTTATAAGAATAAAAAGGGCCGGGGATTTAGCTCAGTGGTTCTGGCGCCTGTCCTGCAAGTGCAAGGACCCGGGTTTGATCCTTGGTAACCACATACAATACTGGGCATGGAGACTCACACCCAGCAGCAATCAGGAGCACATACCACAGTGCCGGGCATGGTGGCTCACATCTGTAATCCTGGCACTTGCGAGGCAGAGGCAGGAGGATTGCTGTGATGTGAGTTTGAGGCTGAGCTCAGGGCCAGCCTGAACTACAAAGCGAGACCCTGTCTCAAAAAACCTAAAAAAAAAGAAAAAAAGAATAAAAAAATCCAGCAATTGATGGAGTGATAGTATTTTATAGTCATTCTAAGGTTACCACACATGACAAATACAGAAAATATGACAAAAAACAGAAAACAAGATCTGTATAAAATTAATCACCTAAAATCTTAAAGACTTGCATGAATCTACTAAAAAGTACATTAAAACTTATTAAAATGCTTCTATATGTTCTAAAGTTAAATTGACTTATGACACCACTTCAAAATAGAGCAGATTATCTAAAATTTAAAAAGACTGATAATATCAAATGTTAGCAAGAAGGTAGAGTAGGGATTTTCTGTTTTTTTTGAGACAGGATCTTGCTTTATAGTTCAGGCTGTCCCTGAACTCACTATGTAGCCTAGGCAAGCCTCGAACTCACAGCAATCCTCCTGCCTCTGCCTCTGCCTGTGCCTCTGGCGTGCTATGATTACAAGTGTGAGCCACCACGTCCAGCACTGTGGTTTGTGGTACTGATTTTTGTGGGTGTGAGTCACCACACCCAGCATTGTGTTATGTGGTTACTGGGGAATCAAACTCAGGACCTTGTGCTTACAAGGCAGACAATGAAATCACTGAGCTAAATCCCTGTCCCAGTAAGGATAATTATTATATTTTCCTTTTTAAATGCAAAATGGCACAAAATCCAAAGATTTGTGATTTTTTATAACATTATATACCAGTGTGATGACTCAGTGAATCTCTTTTCTAAATACTTAGCTAGGGTATATGAAATCACGTGGCCATAAACAGACTTGTATAACTATTTCATAATAGGCATATTCACAATATCCCAAACTCAGAAAGACTCAAGTACACTAAAAAGAAAAGGAATAAGCAAATAAATAACAGAATTGCTGATAGACTAGAAAGCAATGTTAAAACAAGTAGTATCTCATAAGTAGGAAGAAATAGTATAATAATCACAAAACAGAGACATTATCAGAGACATTAGACTCACTGATGAAAACATGGAACAAGCAAAGTACATTAAAGCATTTCTTGGCTTCACTGAAGGTTTAGATGAGGAGAATAATGAAAATTGAAGCAGGATTGTAGTTGTTTCTAGGGGAGGGGAATTAACTTGAAATGCTCATGATTTAGTTTTCTGGGGCAGTAGAACTATTGTATCACCTCACTGGGTCACAGGCTACACTTCCACAGCATTATGAAACACATTTTGGGAGAACATATACAAACAAAAGTAGTTAGTAACTTTTTAAATGGATGTGAATGAGATTGGGACATGACACTTGAAGGTAACGAATGGACCAAAAATTGGCAATGGTCAGATAACAGTCATAATGTACATTTAGATGATACTTATGAACAACCATACTTTTTGCCTACATCAATACAGGACAAAAAATTAAAATAATTTGAAGGTGAATGCCTTATGATTTCTCCCAAGTGCTTTATTTCCACATGGTATCACTTGCTAGAGGTTGATTAGATACCTGAGAAAAATGATACGTGAATAATTTTGACCATGTATTTGCACCCACTTTAACATGTACAAAATATCTATTCATATTAGTGCATAATAAATCAGTGAATTATTTTTAGTGTGAATTGTGATATCTAATTTTTAAAAGTGGATAGCAATCATTTTTTAAATTTTAGTTTTCATATTCCACAACTATTAGAATTTTGCATCTCTGGTTTCTAAAGAAGTAGTTCAAACTACTATTTGGGTCAACTTCGAGTGGCCCCCCTTCCTGTGACTGCTCCAAAGTTCCTCTCCATCTCCCTAAGCAAGTGCTGCCTCCTATTTAGCCCTTAGTAATAGAAATGGGCAATGAGAAAAGTATTAAGAGAAATTAGATTTCACTGTTCAATTAAGCACTCTGTCACCAGCATGACTATTCAGCCTTTTTAAATATTGGCTTGCTTATCTTTGCCAGCCTACTGGCTCTTCCTGGTGATGTCTGTAGCTTTCTTTTATCTATTAGCCTATTCCCAGACACTTGTTCTGAGCATTAAGCACTTCACCTAGTTCTTAATTGATCTTTGCTTAAACCATTTATCTTATTGATAGCGTTTCTAAGTCCCTACTTACTTTCATTTCTCCCCTAATTGTCTCAAGTAGATCTGAATTATCTTTTAAAGGGATAAATGTAATATCATTGCCTTCTGTGATAGCTATTCCCATTGCACTCATTTTGTATGGCTACCCCTGGATTAATGAGCTCTAGTTTCTGCATGAATTTTAAACATACCAATTTATTTTCCTTTCCAAGTAAACCAAGCAGGAAGATATAGATCAACAAAAGATTTAATATCATAATGAAGCAAATAAAAATTATATCTTCCTTTTGGGGCTAGGTACTATATGTATGCTGTAACACTGAGGGATAAATCCCTCTAGTTTCTCACCATTTTTCCCCAGAAGCATTTTGGCTGGGTCTGGTATTAGAGTTTAGACTCCACTTATCTGGTGTAACTTTAAAATATGTTTGCCAGCTAGTTTTTCCCTAGGCACGTGTGACAGTTAAAACATCCTTTGAGATACATCACTTGGTTAAGAATCACTCAAGGCCTGGGCCGGGAGTTAGCTCAGTGGTTCCGGCGCCTGTCTCGCAAGCGCAAGGACCCGGGTTCGATCCCCGGTTACCACATACAGTACTGGGCGTGGAGACTCACCCCAGCGGCAACCAGTACCACATACTGCAGTGCCAGGCATGGTGACTCATGCCTGTAATCCCAGCACTCGGGAGGCAGAGGCAGGAGGACTGCTGTGATGTGAGTTTGAGGCTGAGCTCAGGGCCAGCCTGAACCACAAACTGAGACCCTGTCTCAAAAACTAAAAAAAAAAAAAAAAAAAAAAAAAAGAATCACTGAAGGCCTGATAGGAATCATGAAACAAGAAGAAAATGTTCTAAGAGGTACATTAACTGAGTAGGGGCAGGGAAAAGCAAAGAAGGCAAAGAAAAATTTGATGGTTAAAAGAATAAAATGGAAACAAAGATTATGTATATAAGGGGTGAGGGGTGGAAGGGAAGGCAGGACAAAGAGAAGAATAAGAATCAAGATATATAATGCACAGGTACAAATTGCTAGTGAAGATTGTGATCATAATGCATTCCTAAAGGTGCCAAAAAACTGAATTTGTTTTAGAAAATAATCACTGAAGGTTTCTGTAGGCCTTCTACCCTGCTTTATTCTATGATTTAGAAATGATTGAAAAACTGTGGTGAATTTGTAGAAAACAGGACAGGCCAGAAACCATGGAAAATATCTAAGGGAACTAGAATAAAAGGAAATGTACAGATGTGTACTGAACTCAAAACTCATTCCATTTTGCATGATGAATGTTAGCAAAGACAGTGAGGAAATCAGCTCCTGCAAAGATAATCAAACCCAAAGTGCAACGTCATCTAGAAAAATAACATGGTTACAGGGGTTGGTGTGTGGTGGTTAAGGTGAATTGTCAGCTTGAGTGGCTTTTGGATCTACCTGCTGACTGGAAATACGTGTTGCATGTCTGGGAGGATCATGAAGGCCTGACCTTGGTTACCATGCCTGATTCCCTTGTGTTATCCTTTCTGGCACTGTCCCCTAAACTGCTTTCCAGCTGCCATGCCTTTCTTTCACACTTCTGTCCTGGAGTCAGCCAACACACAACACACAACACCTTCCTCAAAATGATCTAAATTAAATCCTTACCCTTTTAGGTTGTGTGTGTTGGGTTGTGAGTCTTTTTTAGGTTGTGGTTGTTGGCAAGCTAACTATCTCAGAATCGTAACTCCCAGTCTTAGTTACTTTTCTCATTGCTAGAACAAAATACCCAGTACAGCAAGGGGTGGGGGGACACCAAACAGATGTTAGAGATAAGTTAATGAAGGAAAGGTTTAGTAAGCTTATAGTTCATAGAAATTTCATTCCATAGTTGGCTGGCTCCAACATGGAGTGCTCCATGGCAGAGAGGCATCCAATAAGAGAAACACTTTTCTGCCTCTTTTGTCTTATCCAGACTGCTTATCGGAGGTAGCACTCACAACCTTAATTCCAGTGCCCTTGAACCTAGCACTGCACCATGAATTCTAGCATCAGACATTCTAGATCCAACCACCTCAGGAAAACCCCACTGGACTGCATGAGGATTTGGGGGTACATCTAAAACACAAGTTATAAAAGCCACCAAAATGTGGAAATTTAGAAACAATAATTTAAATAGCTAGGATCCATCTTTGGAAGAAAAGAAAGTTTTGTCAAGAATGA
The DNA here is from genome assembly GCA_004026965.1 of Petromus typicus. Taxonomy (NCBI): domain Eukaryota; kingdom Metazoa; phylum Chordata; class Mammalia; order Rodentia; family Petromuridae; genus Petromus; species Petromus typicus. Next base: position 56,721 of record PVIR01004789.1, on the reverse strand, counting down.
TGTGCTACAATACAAAACACAGCTGAGCAACCTGCCCCAGGCAGCTCAAGAACTAGAGAATGTGCTGGGTCAGGGAGGGAAGTGAGTCTCACCCAGTTTGCAGCTGAGGCTCAGGGCTATGCAAACTCAAAAAATGAGAAGAAAAAAACAGATGTTAGAGATAAAATCAATGCATGTTTAGAAGCATGGTAGTGAGATACCAACACAAGCAAAAGTCCTTTGAAAAGGCTAAAAAGTTGATAAATTATATCAATTAATAAAAATAATAGCAACTTACTAATTTATACTGCATATTTATAATAAAATAATATATTTATTACAAATTAAAAATTGAAAAATGAACGAATAGTGGAAATAAAATGGAGATGTAATTTTACACCTTACAGACATTAAAATGACAATACTAGTACTCTCAAGTGACCTAGAGTCACAAGACAATTTTGAAAATGAAGAATTGAGTAGGACCAAACACTCTACTGAAAGCTGAAGATTTCTATTTAACTGAAATAACAGAAGAAACATCAAGCTTTTATGAATGGAACACATAGAACTTAAAAGTATTTCACACAAATATATTGAAATGACTTTTGATAAAAGTGTAAAAACAGTAGAATAGAAGCATAGCCTTTCAGCAAATGGCATTAATTAACAGAACAAATGTATATATCAGACAGTTCACTTAAAAATATGAAAGATGTAAATATGTATAACACTGTTAGCAACTATGGAAATATAAGAAAAAACAATGAAAAGTTGTTTAATTATTATAGCAGAGAGGGAAAGAAATAGAAGTGACTGCACAGTCAACTTTAATGCATTGCTTTTAATTTTTGTACTATCAGGAAGGAAAATAAGAAACCAAATTAAAATATTAAACTGTGTTTTTGACTTAATAATAAACTATATACCAATTTTAGTTTGTTACAACCATTTCTAAAGTGCCCATGAAATGGTTTAAAAAAGTAATTATATTTCACAGTCCAAAAGTCAATAAATATGAAGAGATACACTTTTTATATAACCTGATTTCTAATTATAATTTAAACACCTAGAAATTATCAATAGAATAAAAATTACTTTTGGAAAACCCTGTATAAGTTCAAAACACTTTGCATGATAATTTCATGGTCAACAGGGAAGCAAACTGTAATTATAGAATATTTCTAACACAACGTTTGGAAGGGAAGCATATAAACTGCTACAAAACCAATTGTTAGGGGCAAATTTTACAACATTGAATGACTTTTCTTATTAGACAAGATTAAACAAAAGTGAATGAAATTAAGTGAGCTAATATATACAACACTGAGAATTAGAGTAAGAACAACATATGCCTTGAAACCTCCAGATATAAACTTAATAGAATAAAGAAAAAGGAAATCTAACATTGTATTAGCATATTATTAAAGGTATACAATATGAGGACATTCATCACTGGGACCTTGTGCCTGTACATGACTCATCTTAATTTTTTTCTTGATTCCCTCCTCTCCACTCTACCAACCCACTCCATTTCCAAAGACTTTGTTTCTGTTTATTCTTCCTTTTCTCACATTTTTTTCTTTTGCTTCAAGAAAAGAAAAATGAATTTTGTGAAGGTACAACAAGTTGAAAGTAGAAATCAAGAAATTGGTGAAAATTTCTGTTTTCTTTCCTTTTCATTGTATAGATTTGGGCTTTTACATGATAACATATTCTAACTTCTCTATAGTGTTTCAGAGTAAACATCTATCATACCTTTTCAGTAACTGCCATGATTGAGTCACTGTTTCACCAAAGCCCTTGTCTTCAGGGCTTGATTGACAGCCACGATGCTAACTGGATGTGATAGAACCTTTGGTAACCAGAAGCTAGTGGAAGGAAGGGACTAGGTCACTGGGCTGTGTCCTGGAAGGGGTGCCAGGTTCATCTCCTTCCTCTCTGCTTCCAGGCAGCTATGAAATGGATGGTCTCTTCTGCCGTGTGCTGCACAGACCCCTCACAACACGATCAGCTGGCCAGCGACTGAAACTTCTGAAACTGTGTGTCAAAATAAACCTTTCTTCCTTATAAGTTTATTACCTCATGTATATTGTCACAGTGACACAAATTCAATACAATAACTGTGTCAATGTTAGATACCAATTAACTGATTTCTTAGCAAGCAAGACTTATGTATTATATATATTACACACTTTTGTCCTGTTTAAACTCTTTCTAGGATGTAGCTGCAACCTTGATTTCTAATTTATACTAGTAAGTGCTTGCAGTTATCTCTTGTGCAGCTATCTCTGCCTACTTGCCCAAGGGTAGTGAATGAAGCTTTTGTCTTGCCAATATCTCTCTCAGCAGTTCTTATTATCCATGTTTTCAATGGTTACCAAACTTAGCGGTGGGAGATACGGTCAAAGATTAATTGAGGCTCTGTCATCACAGTTAAGCTGGGTTGATTGGCTTGAGATTTATCCAGTGGATTTGCAAAGCATAATTTTGTGTATGTCTGGGTTGGTCATGAAGGTGTGACCTTGGGTACAGTGTGTAGCTCCTGCCCCCTTCCTTGCTGGTGCTGTTCCGTGGCTCTGCTTCCTCCACTGTGAAGAAGACTCATTCCTCCACCATGCACTCATTCCGAGAGATTCCTGCCTTGGATCCAGTGAACCATGGATTAAAACACTTCTGAAGCATCGAATCAAATAGGTTCCTCTTCTTCAAACCTATGGGTGTTGGGTATTTCGGTAACCACAACAAAAAGCCAACAAGTAGAAGCTGTAAAACATTTAAGAATTTCACTTGAGCATTTAATTGTTTGGAAACCAAGTCTCAAACAGTTCAGTATTCTACCAGTGAAGGTGGAGGGGAGACTAATTAGTTCTAGTGAAAACAAGACAAAGAAAATATATTTGACTGGCTAAAGAAGAAAGTTTCTAGTTAGAAATTACTTTGAGGGTTCTGATTAACTAAACCATTAGCAGAATAACAGAAGCTACCTTTGAACTCAGAATGTGAAGAATGTTCCCAAACTTGTGGAGACTAGCTTTAGGGTTGATTGGAGAAAAAATACAGTGTAGAATACGTGGGAGATGATTATCTGGTGGTAATTCTAGTGACTATCATTTGTGAACTTCTATTGTGAAGGAGTAATAAAAAATAGGACCCAGAAAAATGAGACAGTGACTATACTGTCATGTGGGGTTTTGTCTTTTCTCTGAAGATAGTGCATATCTATATCTATATCTATATTTATATCTATATACTATCTCTCTCTCTCTATACACACACACACACACACACACACACACACACACACACACACACGTACATATATATATATAGCTGTAGTATGGATCCTGAGAAAGAGAAGTCAAAATGTTTTGGAATGAAACACAAACATTTGGGAACAATATTTTTTTATCACTTGAAAATTGATGGTGACACTTAGTGAGGTGGAGGTGGCATTGAAGAAAGAGAGAAAAGAGCAGTTAGAAAAAGGCTTCAGTACCTAATATGAAATTTAGGAGGAGAGAATTATGACTGTAGTTTATATACATATATAAATATATTCATGTTTATATATATGAATGATTACTATTTATCTAAAAAGAATCACAGCAGGAAGTATGAGAAACATGAATTATTTCAGAGATAAAAAAGAATATATCATTTCAGGGTGAAAATTATTTTCTCAATCACTTGCCTATGATTTGTTTTTTCAGTAACATATATTAATATTTTCATCATATAGAGAATTCTTTGATGACTTTAGTTTGAGGCTATTGATTTTTGCTGTTGTACACACAAGTACAAAAACATAAAAATAGAAACAATCTCCCAGATAAAAGTCATCAGATATTCCAAAATCGATGAAATAGTTTTAAAAGCTCAGTAATGCTAGACTATTTCCTCTAAATAAATCCTCTTTCTGAGGAAGAGCTGATAATTTTTTTTCCCACGTTATAGGTTGTCTTCTCGCTCTGTTAGTAGTTTCTCTTGCTGTGCAGAAGATTTTTATTAAGACAAGATTCCAGTTGTTTATTCCTTCTGCTAGTTTCCATGATATACAAGTTTTGTTCATAAAACCTTTCCCTATGCCAGTGTCTCCATGAGTGCTACCTAACTGATCTTCCAGCAGGTGTAGTGCTTCTTTTTTAACAGTTAGGTTTCTCATTCAGTTTAATTTTAGTTTGGTACAGAGTGAAAGAAAGAGATCTAATTTTAATCTTTGACACACTGAAACCCACTTTTTTTTAGCACCATTTGTTAAAGAGGCTAACTTTCCTGCATTTTGAGGGTGTTTTTCTCCTTTGTCAAAGAAGAGGTGGCTTAGTATGTTTGGGGTTGTTTCTGGGTCTTCTAGTATGTTCCATTGATCATTGGGTCATTTTTTTTTCTTTTTGCCAGTTACATGCTATTTTTACCACAGTGACTTTGTAGTAGAGATTCATATTAGGGATTGCCATGATCTGTTGCCTAGAATTGCTTTTGATGTTCAGTGTCTCTTCTGATTTCAGATGAACTTTTGTATTATTTTGTCTAGCTTTCTGAAATATGCTGTAGGAATTAGAATTGGTTTTTCTTACTCACTAACAAGAGATGTCTTCCTATTTTCTGGTATTCTCTTCAATCACCCTTTTCAGAATGCTGTAGTTTTCAGAGTAGAGCTCTTTCACTTCCTTTGTTAGATTTACTCCTAGATATTTCTTTTTTTTTAATAGTGCTATTATGAAAGGAATTGATTCCTATTTTGTGAGTCTGTTGTTAAAGAATGGTAAATTTGAGTAATTTATACTCAAATGGTTGTACCTTCAGGACATTCTCATAAGTGAAATAAATAGGACACAGATGTGTAAATATTATATCTTTTCTCTAGCATGAAAAACTGAAAGTGTAAATGAATGCCAAAATGTATGACAAGGTAGTGTGAAATAGGAAGAAAATATCCAAAAGAAAAAGGCAAAAGGAAGGTAGGGAAAAGTAGAGAAAGAAGACATTGATGGTGAAGAAAGGAAAGAAAGAAATCTACATAAGGTAGAATTGATAACCATGACAAATGTATATGTTGTTCATTATTATATGGAAGATTTCTATGGTTCTGTAAAGCTTGATTTTGCACCAGTGAGATCAAGTCACTTAGGAGCTGAGTGAGTTTATTTTCAGAGACTCTCTGCTTCTTATATAGATGCATTCAAGTTTAATTTTAAAGTAAAATAACAATATTAACACATATTAAGATTTCAAGGTAAATTCTAAGCTCACATTTTACTATTCCTTATGGATAAATTTTGGGCATGAAATTTGATGATGCAAACATTTAAAACATGATATCTTTTCCATAGGAAAAGGTTAAGTTGGAAGTTATGAGACAGAAATCACCATCCTAAGTGAGTAGTTTCCACTTTTATTTTAAGCAAGGGCTTTAATTTCTGTGATACACCATCTGAACACCAGGAATAGAAATATATATCTCTTAACCCTAATATTTTTGTTGGAACTTTGCACTGCTGTTGGGAAAGAGCTTTAAGATTTTTAGCTCAGCTATACAACAGAGCATAGGAGTCAAAGTTGTTTCTCAAAATATTTTCAGAAATATTCTTTTAACAATTTTGAGATAGAGATTGAAAATAGGGTGCTTTATTGATACTATATTATTAGTTCAACCAAGATATTGGTTAAATTGTGTTTGATGTATCAAATACTGGAGTTTTATGTACTGCAGAGATTTCCCTTGTATTTTTTTTTAATTATGAAAGCTGTCATTGTTAAAAAATTTGAAAGTACAAAACAACAATCTTCCAGACTTATATAGTGACTAGAAAAATAGCATTTAATTTCTACTTCTGTGATCCTAAGATGCTTGTTATTGTTTCTATTTTTTCTTTAAAAAACCTAAAATTGGGTGAAATATATATTTACATAAATCAACACTTTTGAATTATTATTTTCCATTTAACACATCATGAGTATTTTATGCTTTCTTAAAACATTTTTGAATTTTATAATATTACTTTATTACTGCATTTTTACGGTGTTTATTAACTTGGCTTTGGTGAATTTAAAAAATAACCTTTTTGTAAACAACAGTTGTTTAAATCACTGCTTAAATCTCTTTCTTCGCAGGAATTCCTGGGTCTTTTTAAAGAATAATGTTATGACTAATTATCTCACTTCAGTACAGAGAAAATTTGTAGGATGTAACATCTCAAAATTTTAGGTTTATAACTCTCCTTGGAGACATGGCATACATTAATCTTTATAAAAATTTTAAATGTGTTTTGTTTTCTTGTTTTTGAATTTTCAATCTGTCATAATGGAGATTAGTTTAATATAAAAATATATTAACTTTAGAAGTAAAAAGCCAAATCCCATAAGGAGAGAGCCTGTTTTAGATATTCCAGTGTTGATGATGTTTTTTAAGGTGAGAGAAAGTAAGAAAAAGAACAGAGTCCAGAACACAGATGAAGAGTGGTTTCCGAAGCTCTCCCCTTGAGGGATAAGGGAAGATAAAATGTAGCTTCCAGTTTCTGCCTGGAACTGCGTCATGTCACCTGTATTTACAGCTCCTTGGTGAGGTTCAGTAACATGATTGTGCTAGAAATCAGAGAAAACCCAGTGTTTGTCAAACTAGAGTGTATGTAGGTTTATTGACTTATAAATTAATAGCTCCTGCAATGATTTGTGGAGCAGCTTTTCTATGACTGATTTTTAGGATCAGTAGCAACAAGGACATTTTGTTTGGGGTTATATCACTGAAACCAGGCAGAACTCACAGATTCCTAATGCTTCCTTCCATTAGCACTGAACCTTCACATTCTCTGCAAGTAGCAGTATTTGCAGGATTTTAGGGTTGACTAGAATGAGACCCTAAATCTGGATGTAAAATGTATGAATATGTGTGAATAATTTTATCACATAAGTTAATTTCCAATATATTTAGTTTTTCATTATTTCAATTTCAATCAAAATATAAAATTGATAGGTAAGGCAGTATGAGAAATGACTAAAGTTTCGCAAATAAAATAATAGAATTAAAGAAAATAAAATATTTTATAATACTCTAATCTGTTGATACCAGTTCTTGTTGTCTATTTTCTTCCATTTACTTAATAATAAATTATATCTTTTTGGTTCAGAAAGAAATCAGAAATTTGTATACAAATCATTTTCAGCGATTTTATGATGTCACTTTGCCCCTTCTCCCATTTTGAATTATTTTATAAATCATGTTGCTATTACAGTTGGCATCATCCCCTTAGATGCTACATCTGTAAGGCCATATTTACTTGACTGGTGCTATGCTTCTTCTACTTTAGTTTTTCTTTCAGTGGACCAAAATTGAATATGTTAGCCTATTTTCACAATTTCCATTAAAATCATGTACTCAACTGTAAATATATTAGGCTTTTTTTAAAAATAAATGCTTGTACAAGGGCAAATAAAGAAATAGACTAGCAAGAGGAAAACTGCTTCTTAAATCACTCAGAGAATTATTACTTTGTATATAGAGAAATAAACCTTGATTTTGGAAAGCATTACTCAGAAAACTTCACTACTAAATATTTTTATAACATAGCACTTTAATTAAATTTTTCTTAGTAAGGAAGTCAGAAGGTTACAAAGATCTATTTTTTGTTTTTACACACATAAGTCCTTAAAATTATAAATTTAGGGTTAATTTCATCTTTCTAGTCTCTATTTATTTATTTAACAGGAGAATCACAATACAAATTGTAGAAGTTAAAACAAACTTCACTATGTTGTATTTATAATTCTTTGTACCACAAGAGCTTTGTATTTAAAATTTAAAATAGTGAAATAAAATGTTAACTATAAGGTCTGATATATTTGTTTCACATATTCAAAGTTTAATGCTCACTTGAAATATTTTATGAGATTTAAATAATTAATTTAAAATATAAATATTCTGATTTTTGGCCACTGTTTAAAACTACAGAATGAATTAAGGTATAAAAGGTTCTGTTGCTTAAAATGCATCTTCTATAGAGGTGCTGAGTTTATTAAAATTAGTCTTTAATTCATCATTTACATAAACTATTAGCATATCAAGCTGAAACCAAAGATTCAAAGGTATCTCTTAGGTATTTTTAAAAACAACCTCTAAATCAGTAATCATGAATTTTTGGTCCTTCAGGAATTTGTAAAAACTTGCAGTTATTCGCAGTTCTCTTGTGAAATCAACAGTTGGTGTGTAATTGATTTCCAATAAAGGTCTTTGAAGTAGAGTTCCTATATCAATAATAAATGCTGTTGACTCAAAGGAGTTCAACAGAGTATCATTTGAAAGTGACGAAGGTGTGATTGAAACAACACCTTTACTGCTTTGGGAATAGACAGAACAGTTAACAATAGGGATAGTCGTATCTCCTTATTATTTACCTTGCTTTTCCTTTAATGGAAAAGAAGCCTGTTAAGTCTGACTGGATTCTAAATATGTGGCAAATCATTGACTCTGTGTTTTATTATCTATGAATTTGAGAGAAGGATAGGTGGCTATAATTGAAAGTAAAGGCTCTTGTTTGAGGATTCCTTTAAGTTTTCTGACTCAAGTAGCTAAATATTATGAAGCAACTAAAATAAATATAACTTTGGCGTTGGCCTTAGGTAGAAAGAGGGAAGATATTTCCCCCCACCTATAGTATATACATACTTCCCTCTCTAGTTTCACTATTTATTTTCCCTTCTGAAATATGAATTTGTTCATTTTATCAATAGATGTAAAAGTACAAAGTGCATATGCTTGAGAAATAATGATAAAGAATGACTTAATACACAGTAGAGTGCAAAGGAAGATTATAATCCATTTCCTTTGCTTATGTGAAGTATTCCTAAAGGAGGTCCTCAGATTAGACCTTGTGCATGTGACTGGATAGATAGGTACAAGAATGTTGTGTGCAAAGACTGGGAAAATCAAAATTTTCCTGTCATTACAATTCATAAATCTGTCTTTGGTGCAGTTCCCAATCTCTCAACATAATTGGATAGACATGAAAGTATGAAAAAGGCAGTTACCATCAATACATTCTCACCTCCTCTAAATATTTTCTTCCTACCATGCTCTGGCATATGACCTGTGAGCCACTGACATCATTTCCCACCTGATACTTTAAAATTCTTTAATTAGCCCTACATTGCCTGTGATATCTTTCACTCAACATCTGATAAATCTTGTTTTCAAATAGTACCATGATCTGATAAAATACATGATTGTATAGCAGAGGAAATAATTTCACTTTTTAGGATTTCTTTTTGGATTTCAGTGCAAAGTAATCACTAAACTAAATAACTAAAGAGATTGGATATGGTAGAATTTCAGGGTTTTGGGTGGTTCCATCAGTGAGATATGAGGCCAGTAGATTTCTGTTTTTAATTTCACATAGCTTTCATTTAATGTGATTTCCATATCCAGGGCTTTTTATGTAAAACCAAAAAATTCAAAGAAAATATTCCCAGTATTTGAATACTGGAAGATTAACATGAAAAATGATAGTTAAGTGTCCTTTTATTTTTGGTGCCAGTGCCCAGTAGAATTATATGATAATTTCAAAGTTACAACTTTAAATGAGCATAATGAAAGTTATATTTGAAGTATTAGAGATAGATTTCTATGAAGACATTTTTTAACTCAACATAGAAATTTAGTTACTTCATTCAGAACATTACAATCTAGCTTTTAAGCATGTATTTCTATTTAAATAAGCATGTTTTAAAAGTATTGTTTTTTAAATTTTGAATGGGCTTCGCTGTAATATTTCTGTACATTATGCATTGATCATATTTATTCAAACTTTTTCTGCTGTTCTTCTGTCCCTTGTCCCATGATTTCCTAGTAGTCTCTATCTTTCTTCTACTTTCAAGTCCTTTTTGTTTGTTTATTTCCATGTGTGAGAGAGCATGTGATAGTTGTGTTTCTGCGTCTGGCTTATTTCACTTCACCTGATGTCTTCTAGCTTTCCATTTCCATCCATCTTGCCCTCTATGGTAGGAATTCACCCCTGTTTATTACTGGGTAATAGTCCATTTTGTAGTATGCCACATTTTGTTTATTAATTTATTCATTTATTGATGTCATTTATGCTTCCAGGTTCTCACACTAGAGAAATGATATGGCACTTACACATCTGTGCCCTATTTATTTCAAGACTTTCTGCCTTGAGTGTGAAGCAAGGTCGTCAAAAAATCTAAATTCTGAGGTGTGGGATACAGTGACTGTACAGGACAGTGGAGAAACCCAGAGCAGGACACAGCACAGCACCCTAAGGTTCAAGACCCAGAAACAGCACGTGACCACTGGCAAGGACTAAACAGTACTCCCCGGAGTACAGCTGCATAGTGAAGTCCTAAAGCCGAGAACTGAGCAGAAACATTACATAATGCCATCAGAAAACAATTTCCAAACTAAGATGAACAAGAATTTAAAGAGAGAAATGAACTAAAGTAATCGCAGCAATAATGTAATCCAGAGCCCAATTCTTGAATAGATTGACTTAACTTTGCGTAATAATGATCTTCCTAGAAGAAATGATGTATATCCAAGGCCTAAATGCGGCTTTATATATCAGTGTGTTGGTTTCTTTTCTTGTTGCTGGAACAACTTCCCTTTTGAGGAGGAAATGTTTAGTTAGATCAGTGTTTGTAGAGATTTCAGTCCATCATTGGCTGGTTCCAAGGCAGAGTTGATAGCAGACCGGTATCGCAGAGGAGAAATAGTTCCTGGGGAGCAGAATAGAGCAAAGCAAGCAAGGGACATTCGCAATGTCTTTCCACCTCTTTTATCTACACTACCAAGATCAGGGTGTTGCAAACCAGTCAGTAGACTGATGTAGTAATCACACACCCTTAATCCCAGCATCACACTTCTGAAAAAACTGTATTATTGCAATGAGGCTTTGGGGAGACATCTGGACACAAATGATAATATTCAGTATTTATCATTTTATTTCATATTTTGGGCAATAAATAAAGTAAAGAACATATACACATATTTGAACAAATACATATGCATGCACACCCACCTCAAAGGCAAAACCTCCCTGTCAGGAAATGAAGCAATCAAAAGAATGGAACTCAGAAATGACCGAGACATTGGAATTTTCAGGCCCGGCATAGAAAATAACTACAATTAACATAAAATGTAATGATAATGAATATAAAGTGTAATGATGGTTCATATATAATAACAGATGAAAACTTTCAGTAGAAAAATGAATTTAATTTGAGTCATATGAAAACGCTGGGAGTGATAACAGGAGGAAGGATGTCTGTGATAGTCTCACCAGCTGATTTAATACAGAAGAAGAAAGAGTCGTTAGTGAAATGAAACTGAGTCAGTAATGATGACTTGCACTGTCAAAATATAAAAGTATAGAACAAGAACAACAAAATGAATATGAATACCTAGATACTACAACACCATCAAATCAGTCTGATGCATATCTCTTTAGACTAGAGGAAAAACAGAGAAAGAATAGCAGAAAAAATATTTGGAGAGTAACTGAAAACATTTTGTAAAAACTAAATAATTAGAATAATGAATCAGAATTTCACAGAAGATAAAGTAATTTATAGGATAGAAATGATGGGCTACAAATCAATAAGGAAATAGGAGTAATATTTCTATTCTTCAGTTAACTTTTATGGAAGATTCAATTTGAACAAAATATGCTTAATTATGCAAACAGGGACCTATTAGATAGTTCAAATATGAAATATTAGCCATAGTTCCAACTGGTTTTAATTTAAAATATTATTCAAAGTATATTCTCAAACTCCATTTAAACTGAATGAGAAATGAACAGATATGTGGAATTATTACAAAATGTTCCTTGTTGAAGAAGATACTTCTAATAATTTAGTGACCTTATATCAAATCTAATAAAACATTTTAAATTAGTTCAAATTGAATAAAAATTAAAAATATATTTTTTCTTCTTTACTCCAAAAGTCTTTTAGAAGTAGGTAAACTTTGAACTATTGTTTGGAAATTACATTATTATATAGAACATTGCGCTATAATATTTCTGGGTACATGGAACGTGAGATGTAGAAATTGTTTCATTCATTCGTTCACTCACTTTTGCTTACATGTTTGTTTTTTTCTCAGTCATTCAAATCAACTGTTTCATGTTATGTGAAAAGAGTTGTTGTTATTTTAAGGTTTGTTTTAACTGAGTCCACTGTCTGTTCTTAGGCATGACAGTATGGTCTCTCATTTCCTGTGGATGTAAGTTAGAAAGTTAGATCTTAGAACCTCATCACATTTCTACAATAAAAACAGATGAAATTAAACATACCACACTACTCATCCGCTCAGAGGCTCACTATAATTTTTCTAATATCCAGTGACATAGCAAATTATACATGTTATTTATATGTGTTGATATGTATCTATGCTGAGGGTAAAATTTATTTGGGGATTTCATTTAATATCTAGCAGCATGAAAAAGAAAGTGTTTGAAACCTAAATTGTATTATAGAAATTTCTAGAAAATGTGTAATTTCCTTAAGCAGTGATGCAGTGAACTGCTTTGGTAAAAATCTGAGGATATTTCTGAGAGTAATTTGTTAAAACTGATCATTCATAATTATTGGTATTGGAATTTCAGATTATAACCTGCCCTAAATGAACTTTTTCTTGAATGACCCATTCTTATAAATAGATTGTGATATTATTACAACATTTCAAAATGTATCCACATTTAAGAGTGAACAGATTGGACAATATTATGTTTCATTTTAAACAAACAATAAAGATGATAAAGAAAAGAAGCAATGTAAAAGAGGGGACATAAGTGTTCAGGAATCGCCATGAATTGTTGTGCACACTCAAGGAATAATGGTCTTCTGCCCTTCAGTTTGTAATATGATTATGTCCTTTGTTTATTTTAGCTTCCTCCCCTCTAAGTAATATAAATATGTTTGGGCACTAGCATTTTGGGGATAGATTTTCTAGATATCAAAAGAGATTTCAGTTAAGACAGCATATGCTTGTTTCTAGTTCATTAACTTCAGATACATTAAAATCTGGGTAGAGGATGAGGAAAATAAAATGCTGTTACAGTTCCCAGGTCTCTGGCCACCCCTCGGAGATCTCTCCCAGCTGGTAAGTTAGCACTCACAAAGCCGTTCTGTGGCTGGCCTCCTGTGAATGAAACTTGAGTGCAAATAAAACCTGAAGAATGACACACAACAAGAATTCTGTTCAAGACTTTCAAAGGATTAAAGTGTTAATATTAAAGAAAACATGAAATAAGCATCAACCTTTATTAATAACTAGAAATTTATATTACATTTGGAGTAGGTTATGCACGGGAAAGGCAATATCCCTTCTCTTGGGTGTGAATATGGTATCATTCCCATGGCTTGTGAAGGGGATGATCTCTGGCTAACAAGTGAACACAGAGTCTTCAGTGGACAACAGTAGGACGAGGATTGAGAGCAATCCATCTTTTACATAATCTGTTATGTCCAGAGAATCTATAATGATTATGCCAGAATATTACAGATAAATTTTAGGAAACTAGGGAATTTTAGGAAAATCTCTTTCTCTTTCTGAAAAGAATAGCAAAAATTTAAGCAATGATTAAGAACAAAACTATTTAGAATTTTCAAGACTAGAACCTTCCATAAATCTTACAAGAATCAATATAATAAATGAGATTCGTTCTCATTTTCTGCATGTCAGAAACATACTGAGGAGCAATATGGATGTTACTGACTACAATTAATACAGATAAAGATACAATTATTCTTTAACTCTACTCATGACATGTAGGTAATTCATAATTAGGGACAGAAGAAAATTTTATTTCATCTCCTATTTGGAGTAAGTTTAGATAAATTAATTTCTCCAGTATCCTCTGTGACTATAGATATGCTTATATTTCAGAAGAGCTCTGCTAAAAAAATATTAAGAACATACTTAGCCAGTGCCTTAAATATGATAAACTTTAACATTGTTTTCAAGTTCAGTTTTTGATATAAATCTTTTTATTTTCAAGCAAATATAATGAATGCTCATTTAAAACTATAATTTGACAAAATGTAAATTATTTTCTGAAACAAAAAACGATATAGGAATTCATAGAAACTTTTAGGCTAATACTATGATTAAGAAAGATAAGCCCTTTTCATTTCAAATATGGCCTTTTACCCTGTAAAACACAGAAATGTATTATGGACTCCCTCTGGAGGTGATTATGTGTCTATAATTTTCATACACCTCTAGCTGAGGAAATTAGCCACATCTTTATTGGATGAATATTTGTTGGAATTTTCCAGTAAATACTATTTGAAAAAAGAGTTTTAAAGAATAATAAATAAAATAATATGGAACAAATCTATGTGAATCAGAAATGATGTGGATGGAATATACTTTTGGAAATATATTCAATGGAACTTTTGTCTTTTGACAAATGGATCCTAAATCACAAGAAATCTGTTTATTAATTATTAATCTAAAAAGTTACCATAACAAATGACAAAAATGTCATCTGAGGGAAGACACAAATAGTATCTTCTTGTACTAAAACCAATGATTATTACTTCAAATTTCTTTAGGCTCCATTCAATAACTATAAACCTTCATTTATGAAAAATATCACAAGTTAACTTAATTCTAAAGAATATTCAATTTACATGTCTTCTCTTCAGTTCTTGTAAATGTATGTTTTTCCTGAGGCTGAATTATTGTCAAAAAGCAGAAGGATGTGAAAATAAACTAAAAAAAGAGTACAATTGAAATATAAAAATATTTTGAGAAAAGTAAATCAAATTCACAATTAATTATGAAGCCAAAAGAATTTTTAACTTAGTAAATTAAAAAAAAATCAAATGATATTTATGTTTTACTTGAATTACATAACATGGTGTCTAAATTCTTGGACCTGAAATATAAATCTTATTTATAGAAATGTGAAAGAAATGTGAAATATAAATCTTATTTAAAGAAATATTTCAGTTGAAGAATTTTTTTTTCCCACAGTAGAGAAGTTACTTGTTTCCTCAATTGTGAAGTGGCTTTCTCAACAAAATTGTTATGCTTTGAATAAATGGTTTTTAGTTAAATGGGCTTCTAAATGCTCTATAAAGAGAATAGAGGAGAAGTAAACAAGGGCTTTTCTGGTTTGCTCTCACTACTTTTTTTTTTTTTTTTTGAGACAAAGTCTCGCTTTGTAGTTTAGGCTGGTCCTGGGCTCAGCCTTGAACTCACAGCAATCCTTCTGCCTCCTGTCTCCCAAGTGCTTGGATTACAGGCGTGAGCCAGCACACCCAGTGCTGTGGTATGTGGTTCTGATTGCTGGTGGGCATCAGTCATTATGCCCAGCATTGTTGTATGTGGTTACCGGGGATCGAACCCCTGGAACTTTGCACTTGCAAGGTAAGCACTGGAACCATTGAGCTAAATCTCTGACATATAGTTAAACAGTTAAAACACCACACAATGAATCCTGAAAAACACTCAGAAATAGAGATTTTGAAGTGAATGGAGATAACAAGAAATATCTCAGTGCTACCAGACTTTTCACAGGGCACAATGTAGTTCAGACTTGTGGATATGTTTAGAGGAAAAACCAAATATTAAGTATTTATATATTTTATATCTTAGTAAATATTATTTATTAAATAACTACTTTTTAATACCTGGTAGGTTTAGTTTTTATGATCCAGCCTAATCTTTTGAACTTACACTAGTTTTTAACAATTTTTTCATTGGTCTCAGTATCACTTTATATAATTCCTGTGACAAAAGGTAAAATAACAGATAAAAGTATTCCAGCGACAGAAAAGAGAAAACAATGATTAAAAAACTTTGTGCATTACTGTATTCCATTAATGGAATACTTTTTCATTTAAATTTATTTTGCTTAAGTTTTTAAGAAATAGGTAACAAATGTGTAAATATCATATCTTTTCTCTGATATGAGAAAATAAAGATGTAAATGAGTTCTAGAATGTATGTTATATATTGTGAAACAGAACATACTCAAAGCAAAATGGGGTGAAGGGGGAGAATAATGAGATTATAACAAAAAAGAAAGGAAACAAAGTTTATGTATGTAAAGGGTGGGGGTGGTTGGGTGGGTAGGGCTATGGGAAAAAATGAGAATTTAGTTGTGTCATATACTGGTACAAATTCTCATTGTTGAGTGCAATCATGATGTGTATATGTAATGTACCAATAAAGATTTCAATTAAAAAAAAAAGAAATGAAATGATAATTCTCCAAAGTCTCTCTGGAAATATTTCAAAAAACATTCTTATTGCAAATTTATAAACAATAATCATGTCCTTCTAGTTCTGGGCTACTGCACAACAGAATTAAGAATTTGCTGAAGAACCATCAGAAAACTTTTATACTAGTGAGGATATTTTGTGTCTGTCCTGCAAACACAGAGAGGAATTTCTTTGTGAAACAACAAAAGAGCAGCAATCGATATTCAGTGTTATAACTAATAGAATTTTCCAATCAACTCAAAATTATTCCCAGTTATGGTAAGGATTAGCAGTACTGTGCAAGAATTTATAGTGCTGCAAGAATTACTCCAAAATGCATTTCAAAGCTGTAGAATTGAAGGTGAAATAGTGTATATCTGACCTTCAAGAGAACAAAAATGTTAAAAAATTGCCAGGAGCTCAAAGCCCAGCATCATTTTAACAGGGACCTCGACTGTAGGAAATATAAATCATATATTAGGAATTTAAACTGTATTTATAGTATATAGAAAACAGCACATCTGGCTCAAACAGGGAAGGTTTAGGATACAGCACGTGAAGCTTTCACTGTGGGATGCTTCTCTAATGACGCTCAGCTCTGCTTCTGGTTCCTAGACTCCACCAAGACTGGTACGAACAGTTTCAATAGTCCCCGAAATAGCACCATTTCTGAAAAATCCGAAGTCCCCGAAGCTCTTTGACTGAGGCTGGCTTATTTATGTTTCTATGACATAAACGATATCTAATGCCAAGGCATGATAGCTTTTAAATTAATAAATCCCTTTCTCATGTATGTGAGTTTCAGTTTGTTACTTCTGTCTACTCCAAAGTTCCTGGCTAATACAGTGGTGTTTGCTTTATAGTTGTTAGAATACTTTCACTTTTTATTTATCTAGGAAAGAGGCTTATAGTTAGAATTTAATTTTGGCACTGTTTTTATTTTTTAATATCGAAATGAACGATGAAGAGTGATGAGGTTCTTTTGTGGGATATTTAATCATTTTAGATGAGACTTTTGAAAAAAAAGCTACTGGATAACAACTATATAAAGGAAGAACTTCTAAAATTATTTTTAAATCTTGTGTTTCCTAAACTCTTGATATTTTCTCTGTAATTCAGTATTTCTTTCTTTTGTTTTTTTTTGGGTAGTTTGGTGGGGATTTCTGGATTAAATGGCATATTTAAAAAAAGGTAATCGAAGAACAAAACCAGAAAAAAATTTTTCCCCAAATATGCTCGAAGATCTTTGGGGACCTTTTCCTGAGCAGGAAATGCTTGGGGTGGAGACAGAGATGGCCAATGAAGCAATAAAACCTTATACTCTCAAGAGTTGTGATTCTCTAGTAAAATGATAAACTTGCAGTGAGAAAAACTAGGGTACTATTCAAATGAGTTTTACACATGCAAATGAGTCAGCATTTAAAAAAATTTTGTTAAATATAAAAATCAACCAGCACATATAAGTATCTCAAACTTTCTAAAGATAATATTTTGTTTCTCCTTTCTCACATTTACTGTGATGGTGAAAATTTATTTTTGAAAAATGAAAATCCAAGAGGCATACTTAATGAAGGGAACAATAGCTCAATTAAATGCAGTGAGGAGAAATGACTACCCAATATACACAAATGAAATCTAGATACTATTTGCACTTTAGACATTGTCACAGCCCATTTTTTAAAAAAAATTTTTAAATCTTTATTGGTACATTACATATATGCATCATGATTGCACTCCACAATGGGGATTTGTACCGGTGTAAGACACAACTTAATTCTCATATTTTCCCATAGCCCTACCCACCCTACCGCCCCCCCATACACATAAAATTTGTTTCCTTACTTTTTTGTTACAATCTCATCATTTTTTCCCCCTTCACCCTATTTTACATAGAGCATTTTCTATTTCACAACATATAACATATAATTCTAGGACTCATTTACATCTTCATTTTCTCATACCAGAGAAAAGATGTGATATGTACCTATTTGTGCCCTATTTATTTCACTTATGAGGATATCCTCATGGTATGTCCATTTAAGTAGAAATGATTCAAACTTATCATTTTTTATGGCAGAATAATACTTCATTCTGTAGAAGAATCACAGCTTTTTTATCCAGTCTCCAGTTGATGGACACTTGGGTTGTTTCCAAGATGTAGCAATCACAAATTGGGCTGCTATAAACATGGGTGCACATATGTCACTGTGATATGAGTCTTTTAATTCTTGTGTGTATATACCCAGCAGGGCAATGGCCAGGTCAAATGGGACCTCCAATTCTAGCTTTTTGAGGAATTTCCAAACTGATCTCCACAGGTGTTGTACGAGTCTACAGTCCCACCAACAGTGGAGAAGGTTTCCTTCTTCTCCGCAGCCTCACCAACATTTGCCGTTGACAGCCCATATTTTTTTTGTGTGTGAATTGATTTCATTTAAAACTTCTAAGGTCTATTTTTCATTAATTATATTATGCTGACTGTCTGCTTCTCTCTGCACCTGTTCCAAATCTTAAGAGCATCACATATCTCCCTGCCCTAAGAATACTTTTCATTTTAGATATATGAATAATAATATCTTTTTAAGTCAATTGAATTTAACATTATGCAGTTACCTACCAAAAAATGAGGTTAAAATACGTATAAACTTCATACACTACCTATGGAATCTGAAAATTAAACATCTATTGCATAGATTTTAACAGCATTAAGTAAAATTGCAAAAGTCAACAAATAATTTATTTAAGAGGATAAGACTTTGGTGTTGAGGGCTCAGTGGCTCAGGGGCACCACTGCCTGCCTTGCAAACACAAGGTCCTAGGTTTGATTCCAAGTGCAAAAAAAAAAAAAAAAAAAAAAAAAAAAAAAAAAAAAAAAAAAAAAAAAGAAAGAAACCTGCCTTGAAAGTCTTGAGAAAAATTCTTTGAATGTTTCAAAGGTGTTTTGTAAGAGCAATTCATTTTTTTTTTACTGCCTATTACTCAAGTTGGTCCACATCAAAATCTCTCCAGGTAGAGAAATTGTCCTTTGAATTTTGTGCAAAAGACTCCAGGACATCTCAGAGAATAAAGTGCCATTAAGCTGTGAGACAAAAGCTCATTAGAGAACTCATTTGAAGAAATGGCAACTCTACTCTATTACACACAAATTGCTTCTAGCACTAAATAAGCTCTCTCTGTTAGAAAAAAAAGCAAATCTGTCATGTTGATTTTGAAAACATTTATCTGAATTCTTTAGTGCAATTACAGAAACTAGGAAGGCTGTCCTACTTAAAAGACATGAAATATCTACTTTTTTCTCTTCTTATAAAATAAAATTTAAGAGAAAAAGGAATGACAGAATTTATCACCTTTTTTTTTTTTTTTTTGGAAGCAGCATCTTGCTTTGTAGTTTAGGATAGTCCTGAACTCAGCCTTAAACTCAGCAATCCTCCTGTCTCTGCCTCCTGAGTGCTGGGAATACAGGAATAAGTCACCAAGCCTGGAACTGTGGTATGTGGTACTGATTGCTGCTCAACATGAGTCACAATGCCTGGCATTGTTGTATGTGGTTACTGAGGATCAAACTTGGCCCCGTGTGCTTGCTAGGCAGGTGCCAGAACCTCTAAAGCTAAATCCCCATCCTTATCACCAATTTTAATAGTAGTTTTACTTAGCTTCTTTCTTAAAAGAAAAGCTTGAGTAAAGTTTCGATACTACCTGTCAATTTTGAAAACTTACCTTTCATTCTACATCATTACTATCTTAAAATTTATCTCTGTGACTTTATCTATTTATCATATTGATTACGTTAGTGATATGAAAAAAAGATTAAAAATCTTGTATACTTTGTTAAAATGAGAAAAATAGTTACTGATGAATTTACTTTAAAGAAGTAGTCATATAAATAAATAAAAGATCTTTCATATTGGCAAATGACTAGATCCACTTTTGTTGGTGTTTAATTACAGAGTTGACTTTAAAGATTTATTTTAAAGAGAATCGTATATCTCATAAGTGAAAAGTGACAGCATGCAGACAGTCATTTTTCTATACCAAGACTAAGAATCAAATTTTAAAATAGCAATATGAACACCACGTCTACATCAAACTATGTTGATTTATTTTATTTCACAAAGACAAAACTAAATTTTAGTGGAAATTTATTTGTCATCCTAATTCTTGGACCTCATATTTGTTTTCCAGGAGAAGCATAACAAAGGAATCAAAATTGTGAAGCAACAGAAAGTCTGTCAAAATATAATCAAGTGCTTAGTTTCTGTGAGATGGTCCTATATTATCATGTAATAAAGCAAAGACATTTTCTTCATTATTTATCTAGGGTACCACAAACAGATGGAGGGACAATACAAATAGAATAATTTAAAAATGTAGCAAAATTTTCTCTTCTTACCAGGCTTCAATGTATCTTCTTTAAAAATGCTTATAAGATATATAGATATTTTGATACATTTGTAGAGTTTTGAAAAAGTTGATCTGATATTTTGTGCAAGTTTTATCACTGCATTTATGGAGAAGAGTATCACTGGATATTATTAGTCCCCCATTCATGACTGCATGTTGGGAAGTTTAAGTAAATTTGTCTTCTGCCTCTAAATGCTGTCATTATCTTATATAGAAGAATGTTTTTACAGCTTACTTGTTCTTGCAGTTTTTATTAGCTGTTCAGTCAGGAAGGAGGAATTTATTCTTGCCTGCTGTGTGCTAAAAAGTAGATCAATTTCATTTTTGTTTGAAGCCATCAGCATTTTAAGAAGACATTTTAGCTGGATTACTGGTTAGGTTAATTTTAAATCATCACTTCAATCCTTTTTCTGACTTGGTGTTTGTGAATTATACATTGTACTGTTGGGCAGGGGATTTGATGTGAAGAACATGTTTAATCTCAGGGAAGGTAGTGTTATTTTTCTGTTCTTTTTCATGCCTACAGAACTTTCTGTGAGAGAAGCAAGTGAAAATGTGTTCTAGGTCTTTTATCCAACAAGTTGGAGTTGTTTCCTGCCTTTCTTTGTGGAAAACATTCTGTAAAGAGGACATTATTCCCACCTAAAGAACAGCATGACCATGTATTGTGTAAGTGCAAC
The DNA here is from genome assembly GCA_004026965.1 of Petromus typicus. Taxonomy (NCBI): domain Eukaryota; kingdom Metazoa; phylum Chordata; class Mammalia; order Rodentia; family Petromuridae; genus Petromus; species Petromus typicus. The sequence continues at coordinate 35,434 of PVIR01004789.1, read as the reverse complement.
TCACAATGACTAAGATCTGGACAAAGTCTAGATGTCCACAAAGCACTGAACCGAAAAAGAAAGTGTGGTACACAGTGGAATCTTACTTAGCCATAAAGAATAAGGAAATGTCATTTGCAGAAAAAATGGTGAAACTTAAGTCATGATGTAAAGTCTAATAAGTCATAGAAAGCTAGATGTCACATGGTTTCTTATACATGAAAACTAAACCATAATTTTAAAAAATATTTATTGGTACATTATGAATACACACATCATCGCATTCAACATTGAGAGTTTGTACCAGAATATGACATGACTGGATTCTCATTTTTTCCCCTTTCCCCTTGCCCTGCAACCCTTCACCCCCTATATACATAAACTTTGTTTCCTCTTTTCTTTATTACTATCACATTCTTTTTCCCCTCATTATTTATCCCTACACCTTCTTCCCTTTTAAATATTTTCTATTTCACAATATCAACTATAAATACTACAACTCATTTACAACTTCATTTTCTCATACCAGAGAAAAGATATGATATTTACACATCAGTGACCTATTTATTTCACTTATGAGGATGTCCTCAAGTACATCCATTTGAGTATGAATGACGCAATCTCATCATTTTTAATGGCAGAATAATACTCCATTCTATAAAAGAACCACATCTTCTTTATCCAGTCTCCAGTTGATGGACATTTGGGATGTTTCCAAGATTTAGCAATCACAAATGGGATCTCATTCTATTAAAAAGCTCTGCACAACAAAGGAAACCACCAACAGAGCAAAAGGCAACCAACAATACAGGAGAGAATCTTTACCAGCTGTTCCTCAGAAAAAGGGCTACTAAGAGCTCAAAATTATCAGCGCACCCAAATTTAAAGACTCAATTCAAAAATGGGCATCTGAAATGAATGGATACTTTTCAGAGGAAGAAGTAAGAGCAACTAAGAAATATATGAAAAAATGCTCAACATCATTGATCGTTTGAGAGATGCAGATGAAAACAACACTGAAATTTCATCTCACTCCACAAAGAATGGCTATTTCAGAATTAGCCAGCAACAAATGTTGGTGAGGCTATGGAGATAAAAGAACACTTCTCCACTGTGGGTGGGAATGTAGACTCATACAACCTCTATGGAAATCAGTGTGGAATTTCCTCAAAAAGCTAGGATTGGAGATCCCATTTGACCTGGCCATTGCTCTGCTAGGAATACACACAAGAATTAAAAGATTCATATCACAGCGACATATGTGCACCCATGTTTATGCAGCTCACTTTGTGATTGCTAAATCTAAACCATACATTTTAAAGAGTTAAATAAAGGAGAGATTATAGAAAACAAAAAGGAGGCTTTTTTGAGTGATGGAAAGGGGTCAAAATGTTGAAAATGTGTCAATTATCCCAAAGAAATGTAACTACCATATGTTGCAAGTATACATTAAGATCACTGTGCCATTTATTGAACAATTAGATCAAAGTTTTATACCTCATAGATCTTTGTTTATATTGCAGTCCTGGGTAATTTTATTCTTAACTCTTTAAAATTACTTAAACAACAAGCAGATAAACAAATAAATAAATAAACATTGCTGCTTTTTCTTTGTGATAGCCACTGCTAGCTTGGGAGGTAAGGATTTTATAGGTACCAATTTGATAATGAAATATAAGTGTTTTTTTTTTTCAGTTAAAAGTACCATCATTTCAAATGAATAAAAAGTCACCATATTTGGTAACTCTTTGATTTGTACTCACCATAAACTATATTGCAGACATACAGTAGTGAAAACTTAAAATATACTCTTCTTGTGGTGCTTATATTCCAGTGTAGGAGGCAAATGACTGGTAAATAAAACTGTCTTGAACAAATACTAGAGCGATAAGGGGGGAGTGTTGCCCTAGCACAGAGGCACAGGTTGGTTATTTCTCCTTGATGAGGAAGTATTTAAGCAGGGCCTCGCAACCAGAAAATCCAGAGGCCACGAGATGTCTATGAGTACTTGTCAGAGAAAGATCCGCAGGTGCGACTACCTCGAAGTTACATTCTGTGGCTAGTGCTCAAATATTACCTGTCTCAACACAGAAAAACGAACAGTGCTAGGAGTGAAGTGGATGAAAGCACCGCAGTAGTTAGAGCAGAGGTTCCCATACTTGATAGTGGGACCTTTTACACTTTGAAAAGTTAATACGGCCCCTTCTATATCAATTAGAATTTTATATATCAGAAAGTTTTACTGCCTTTTAGATGATAGTTATTAATTCCATTTAAAAGAGAAAGTTCATCTAGTGTAATGTAAATAACTTAATTTTACCAAAATGATTTTAGAAGATAAAATAAAACCCAGAATAATACTGTTTTATGTATCTGAAAAATCTCTGATAGAGATCATGATAGAAGTTTGCTTAATTCCTGTGTCTATTTCATTCTATTAAAATATATTGCTTTAATTGAAATGTATGGAGAAAATTTGTGCAAAAATATGAACACAAAGAGAAGAATATTTTTCATAAACTATTCAATTCATTTTGGATATTCTTATCTTATATGTTTCACAACTCTATATGTGTTAGTTTCTTAAATGTCAGTTCTAGTGTGAAAGCGCAGCAATGACATTTTTGTATTCTGTGACAAGATACATTGGTTTGCCTTGTACTTCGAAAGCCTCTTTTTGTCCAGGCATGATTTTTATAACAGGATGCATTGACATTTTGAAAGTATTTTTTCACTGGATTAAGTGTCACCTAGTGTTGACACATTTCATTACCATATATATACACATATATGTATATACATTTCTTTTTAAAGCTATATTTTAAAAATCACTATCCATTTCATTGGAAATCATTTAATAACTGGAAGTTTCAAACTCAAGGTGACAGATTAAATTGACAGGCTTGCTTTTTTTTTGTTTTCAGGAAAATACCTGCCAAATATGCAATTTGAATAACCACAGTTTTTCAATCAGTGGGGGTTTTTAAAGTATAAAATGTTTTCTATGTAAAAGATGACGTTCAGTTTGCAATTCACAGTGTCATGGAAGTGCTTTCTTGAGACAGAAGCACAGCTTAAGTGCACACTGCAGAAAGTGGATGCTTGTATTACAGTGCATAAAAATGTGTAACAGAATATAATGAAATTATTCAGATTTTATTAATAAATATCACTGAGATACTCAAGTGAAAATGACATTTGCAGAAGTGCTCGTGTGTGTGTGTGTGTGTGTGTGTGTTTACTAGACCAGGTTGGCACACTGCAATAACCTTGATTTATGCTACAGTCCCAGAAGTTTTATTGACTATTGTTTTGCACCAATGATAGTGTAATATACATTGAAAAAAGCAAATAATTTTCTATATCATTATAAGCCAATTTTAATATCATAGATCTGAAAGTTTTGATATATATAATATAATATATATTATACATAATATAATATATTATATTATAATATATAATATATATCCAAATAAACTCAAAGTTACTGAAAATGTTGACAAGATCAGAACATTTTTCAGTTAGTTAAATTTGAGCAATATTTTTGTAAGTAGACTTAGAGGGAAAAATCCTTATTACTGTGTGAATTTGTTCTTTGTAAATATACATATTGATATTATTTTTAGTGTCATAAGATTTTGAATACATATATCTGATTCTTTCAAAAAAACCTGCAAGTGATCCAAACTATTTGTAAAACTAGGATATCTCTTAGTTAAAGAAGACAAGAATAAAAGCATAAAGGACATATTAAGAAATATGTGTTTTTCATTTAACACATTTGAGATAAATGGAAGAAATAAAAAACTTTGGTAGGAGAAACTAATACCCTAATATCCATGACTCTGCCATAATAATTACAAATTATACTTTAGAAAGTTATTTAAGTAATGATAATGACAATGAGATACTTTTTCTTCTTATTCTTAGTTGACAGACTCATAAAAATAAAAGTCTTTTCTAAGTATTTATTTTACTATGCATTTGTATGTGAGAAGAAGCTCTTTTTCAGCAAAATTCTGTGGAAAGAACTACTAATTTATACTTTATTGTTCTTAAAAATAAAAGGAATGATATTACCAGAAGGGATCCACTTTAAAATCATGGTTATTTTGCAATATTCAAAGTAGCAAATTAACGAAAGAATTTCACTGTTAAGTCATTTTTAGGTTTGTAATCTGGTAGTCTGAGTTTAGCAGAAAATTAAACTGGTGAATACAGTTAAATCTGATTGGCTAGACTGCCTGTTTATTATTCATTTTTTCCAGTTAATCAAAGGACTTGCTTCTTTTTAGACAAGAAAATTCTTAGTACCTCAAGTACAAGTTGCAACTTCCAAAACTTTCCTTCCTAACAACGATCTATGAGAGCTCTAGTGACCAGATCTTGGGAAGTGAGCAGAGAGGGGAAGGTAGTTAACAAGGTTACAGCTCGAGTTTAGGCACCTTTGGTGTCTGATTTTTCAAAGGAATGTGGGACTGGATATATTTTTTTAGTTCTTTGAGTTTTAATTTTTTTTTTTTTTTAGACAGGGTCTCTCTTTGTGGTTCAGGCTGGCCCTGAGCTCAGCCTCAAACTCACATCACAGCAATTCTCCTGCCTCTGCCTCCCGAGTGCTGGGATTACAGGCGTGAGCCACCACACCCGACACTGTGGTATGTGGTACTGATTGCTGCTGGGGTGAGTCTCCACGCCCAGTATTGTATGTGGTTACCAGGGATCGAATCTGGGTCCTTGCGCTTGCAAGACAGGCACCAGAACCACTGAGCTAAATCCCTGATCCCTCTTATTGTTTGATTTTGACAGAGGGTCTCACTAAGTTGCCCAGGCTGGCCTTGACATTGTGGTCCTCCTATCAGTCTCCAGAGTAGCTGGAATTATAGTGTGCACCTCCATGCCTGGCCAGGATATAGCTTTTCCAGAGCGTAAAGTTTGGCTTTCTGTAAGATTATCATTTCTGTGGAATGATTTCTGGGACTTGGGCTCGAGAGCTTGGATGTACCAATGGACACATAATCAAAGGATAATAGTAACAGCCTAGGTCTCAGCCTGGTGGTTTTTTGGTAATTTCAGAGACTGCGGGACAAAGGATGTTTTTTTTCATTGGAAAGGACTTACAGAATCCTGAGCGCAAATCACTTCATTGAGGTGGTCACAGAATACTAGTAAGAAAGTTGACATGCAAAAGCATGCAGGGAGTCAAGACGTCATTTCATGTAGGAATGCATGCATTGTCCTGAAAAGCCGTCTGGGAAGCCCACACTCCATATTCCTTTCTCTAAGACCATTCATTGAAACAAACACTTTCAAACCTGCATAGGAAGTTGCAATGGTGAGTAAAGGAAGAATACTTAAGATGTCCCCAAACACTGCCAAGAACCTGAGCATTTCAGAGCAACCTATAGAAAATGGGGAATGGGTTGTAGTTTCTAAATGCCTCATTTCAGCAGGAACATTAAAAAGTGACTTTCCGAGGAAACGGTCTTGTGAGGGGCCTCTTGGTTTGAATGTAAGTTTATTTGAATACAAAAGCTGCACAGTAATTCATAGGAATACAACACTTTGAAAGAAATTTGAATCACGTATTTTTTGTTAAGATACTAAGATTCTGGCTGAGATTTCAGAGCTAAAGCCTTCATTTTAAAAAGTGGTAAATTAATTTTTCTGAATTATTTGAAAAATACAGATGTACCCAGTTGTATGTGCTGTTTCTTTCAACCTTTTTCTCTTTCCCCACAAAGATGGGTCAGAGATAATCCAGCCTAGTTGCTCATTGAATAATATTTTATTCATCTCTGAGTTAACTTGGAGGTAAGAAAAATTTCAGACTATTTGAGCGCTAAAAGTGTTCTCTGAAAAAAAAAACAAATAAAATGCAAAAAATGAGCTCTGTTTGAGAAATAAAATCTTCAAAATAAAGATCTATAACTCCTCACTGCATACTAAATAAGAGAGCTAGAGCTGATGGTTGGAATGCTTCTGTCAATAAACTTGATAGCACGCCTACTTCTAGAAGGGTCGTGTTTTTACAAATCAGAATCAGTAGTTACTTTGAGCTTGTCAATGCAACAGTGTCTGTTGTTCACTGATCACTCTGAAGACAGTAAGAGCTGCTCACATTTCTCATAGGCAGACACTTCATATTTTGAAGTTATAGGAAAGTTTTTTGCATAAACCATGCTTGTTTGGTTTTGTATAATGGAGGAGAAAAGGATAATTTTTGAGGTCCTATCTTACATTAGCAAATACTTTAAAACAAAATATAAATGTCAAACCACTGTTTTAAAATGTTTGAGAGTTGAAATTGTTCTTACAGAGCTCCTGAACACTTGTAATAATTGCAAAATGCAATATAGCTTTTGAATCTGATGGTTTTCTACTGAGTGTATTGTATGAGGATTAGAAAATGCATTTCTTCTAAATAGTACGTTGGTTTCCTCACTGAGAAGTTGCAATATTGTTTATTTGTTAAACAGCTTGAAAAGGTAGATGGTGCTATTATGAGCAGCATGGACACAACAGGTAGAGAGCAAATTATTAGCTCCAGCTTTGTCATTTTGGAAAGTCCCAGTGGTAATGGTTTCCTTATCCTTTTATTACTAATGAATTGCTAGAGTAAGATCAGTAATCTACTTTAAAAACCATTGTATAATCACAGTTGTGGTAGCAAATTTGTTTCAGAAGCACAATATCCATTCATTTCTGTGAAATATATTTGTTAAATGATTTGAGAAATGAACTGTCCCTATGTTAAACAAAGTAATATTATATACTTTTGATCTAAAAATTCTTTCAGTGCCTGTGTTTCTGCAATGTATGCAGTTTCATCTGAACGATTTTGATGTACTGTTCAATTGAGTATTTCATTTCTTACGACCTCTACTTCTTTGGCCTTCTTTTGTATTTCCACATGTAAAGTAAGAATGTGAAGATCTGAATTTCAGTGGTTTTATATAGAACACTTAATTGGATCACCTTTTAGTCATTTGGTTAATGACTTAGGACAAATAAATAAAATCCCATGGATGTGATGGAGGATAATTCTGCTTTATTTTCCAGTTATTTATTGGCATCATCTCAATACTTCATAACTATTTTTCAGCCATTTAAGAAGTAGTTACCAGGTTGAAGTTGGAGTACAGAACAGAAATATATAGGAAATGTAGAGGATTGTTTTGTAAAGGCAAAGAGAAGCAGGGAGAGAATATACGTAATTTTAATGTTCAGTGTTACAATTCTATTTTCTTAGCCCAATCTCTCTCCACCCATAGGAAAGACTTTTTGCACACTGAATATAAAAGAAATATGATTAATTAGTGTATCATTCAGATTTGTCACAGATATTACAAGACAAAAGGAATTTGGAGACTTTAAGAAGTTAATCAACATTTAATCTTAAACATTAAATTAGTTTATCTAAGCTTAAGGTAAATCTTCTTCCAAAATAAAATGATCACAAAATGATGTGAACATGAATTGGATCTTCTCTGGACCAGGTTGACAACCTCTCTTTGTACCAAGCAGACAGGGTAGTGGCGGGGGGAGGGGAAGAGCTATCTCCCATCTCTATGGCGACAGAATAGCACTTTCCTGTCCCCAGGGGGTGGTGTCAGGGTACAAAGGAAAATGGCTAACTTGGCCCACACAGCTCCTAAGGGCCTGCTCTCTCTGGGCCAGTGTGGCATGTGCTATGTCCCTATTTCCTCATGAGTCTGTCTGCTTTACTGGACTGGGCTCATTTTTTCAGCTCAATTCCCTACAGAGTAAACAAGTAAGGCCAGTCCAACCCATCTCTTTGCTCATATTCATCTTCTTTACCTCTTCTGGCACCTAAATCCAGGATTTCAAGTAAGTATGGTTTCAGAATCGATGCAGGAAGACTAGGGTGCTCATTTTTATTTTTTGTGCGCTTCACTATAGACTCCTGTGGTTATGCTGACAGGCCTATCTGAAATTCTCTCTGTTCTTCATTTTTCTACTCTGTTGTTCAAAGCTTTGAGGTGAGATTACTTTAGTCTAATAAAAATATAACTTTAATAAAATATAATCAATTATTAATATTATATCATTATAATAGTATTAATTATATTGATATTAATATAATTACAATTATATAATTATATAATTATATAATTTTAATAAAAATAACTACAAGTGCATATATTATCATAGAAGTAATTTCTTCTGGAGAGTCACTTGTATTCACGTATTGTGTACACATAGGTATGGGTGACTTACTGCTGCTTTAAGTCAAATTATACACAAATAGTGGGATACTGGCTTCTGAAAATCAGTCTTTTTGTCACACAGAACACTATTGGCCTTTGAGCTGATTATCTACTGATAATGGAATTAAGTAGGTAATAGTATAATTGATTCTAATATAATTATTTATTTACTTGTAAATGATAGTATCCAACTGACTGTAATAAATTTCACTACCCCTGAAAACTCAATAAATATTGAACTATAAGATTCCAAGTGTGCGAGGTATGTGTTTACATATATGTGTTTATATCTCATATTGGATTATATAAAACTTGTTATTACCTTAATATAATAATTGCTTTTTAAATGGTCTTGATAGTTTAGACTTATCATGAAAGATATGAGGAATCCAAAGCTATAAATATGTTCCAGACTATTCAATTTGTAGATATATATATATGATTTTAAGAAACAATTTGATGTCACCTTTACTGACACTTAAAGTTTCACTGAATTCATGTTCAAATGTTTGGCTGCATTGTTGTGTAACTATCTATAATTCTTGTGCCATTTTCCACCATAGTTATAGAATGCCAGTATTAAAATACATTTAGTATTTAGTTCAAACTGAATAAATAGGATGAACCAATCCATGGTCTTATCTTAAAGAACTTTGAATTATTGACCTTATTTGAGTGATTTTCTATTTCTTAATTTTTTAATTTAAAAGTTCTTTATGTTAATTTTATCAGCAGGACTAATGTAGCTGTTAGTCACTTTCCTGTCAGACAATGTATCCAACACCTGCAGTGGAAAGCCCAGGAAGTTTATTTTGCACTATGTTTTCAGAGGCCTCATGCCATGATGGCTGGCCAGCTTCATGGTGGAATGAACATGTGGAAGAGCCCATCGCAGTCAGGGAGCAGAGGGAGAAGGAAGTAGCTGGGAGGGACATTTTCCTCCCGGGGCACATGCCCAGTGACCTTCTCCCTCCAGGCCACCTCCTCCTGGTACGTTCCGCCATGCTGTCCCAAGTGAGTCATTCAGTGATCAACCTGGTGCCCTGCGATCCACTCACTTTCCCACAGGAGACTTTTGAAGAAAATTTTTAGATCTAAACCATAAGAACACCTGTATATTCCATCTCAACTGGATTCTCAAGTTTCTTCTATCTTAACTGGGTTATCAACAGAAGGAATTAGTAATTGTTCCCTTGTAGCTTCAATTTAGAATTCACATATCACAAGAACAAAATAAAAATCATAGGTTCTTGCCAAAGGTAAGGACTGAGAAAATGGCTATGCAAGGCAACTAAATAAGTGTAAGTTAATAGAATTGAACACAGAATTAATCTTGGATCTTCCTACACTTTGAATCTTAAATGTTTCCAATGTGCCATGTTAAAGGTTTGGTCTCCACGTTGGCACGAATGGCATGTGGTACAACCTTTAATAGGAAGAACCTCGCAGGAGGTCTTTGAAGGCAGATGTTCTATTTTTCCTTGCACTTCTTTACTTCTAGCCAAGGACTAAGTGATTTTGCTGCAGTACATGATCCCATCATGATGTGTAGCCTTGTGCCAGTGACAAAGCCAGTAGAGCCAACCAGTCATGAACTGGAGCTGTCAGCACTATGGGCCTCAATACAGTTTTTTCTTTATAATTGGTTCATCTCAAATATTTGCTATAGTGATGGAAATATCACTGACATAGACCTCTGTGGCTTCCAAGACAAGAAGTAGATATTACTGTTTGTTTTTCTCTTGATAGGTAATAAAGTGGAATGTACTAGTTCAGAAAATAGGAACATATTGAGACTGATTTCTTAAAGGAATTTCTTGCTTGAGACCTTTCTGTAAAGGTTTATTTTACTATTTATATATTTCCATCGGTTGATTTTTCTTTCTTATATTAAACATTAATTAACAAAAAACTTTCCTCAGTATTTCTCAAATTGAAATTTTATGTTGTTTCATCTTTGTCTTTTACCTTTTCTACCATTATCAACCTCTCAGGATCTGAATCTGATACAGCAGCTGTCTAGGTGTTCTTCTTTCTTTCCTTGCTTTCTGCTAATTTATCCTTAAAATTCCAATCAAATTGAATTTTCTTAAAATTTAAATCATAAAAATGCTCTTCTTATACTTCACTTGTTACCTGTTTCACTCTGCATAAATTCAATCATTAACCTAACATTAAATGTACCATTGACATTAAAAATTGAGGGGCCAGGGACTTAGCTCAGTGGTTCTGGCACCTGTCTTGCAAGCGCAAGGGCCCGGATTCGACCCCCAGTAACCACATAACAATATTGGGCACGGAGACTCACACCCAGCAGCAATCAGTACCACATACCACAGTGCCGGGCATGGTGGCTCATACCTGTAATCCCAGCACTTGGAAGGCAGAGGCAGGAGGATTTCTGTGATGTGAGTTTGAGGCTGAGCTCAGGACCAGCTTGAACTAAAAAGTGAGACCCTGTCTCAAAAAAAAAAAAAAATTGAGAAATAATGATTATGCATTCAGGGAATATAGTGTGATCTATCTATATATATCTTGCAGAGGGATGATATGAAAGGAATGGTGATATCCATCACCTCACATATTTCTCTTATTGTTTTAAAGAACATTTACAGTCTGTCAGTAAATTTGAAATTTAAAACACTTGTGAACAACTGTGGTTGCCATACTACATTACTGATCTTGAAAACTTACTCTTTTGGGCTAACTGAAAATCTATACCCTTTGATCAGTGTATACATGTACTATGCTTTTGTTGTATTCTGTTGTGTTTGTTCAGTAACTTTCTGATGCTACTTCTGTCAAATATGTGTCACTCATGAGCAGCACTGAACTCATGGCTTGGCTAGTGGAACAATTAGCTAATGATGGGACAGATATTTCCTAAATCATTATTTCTCTTTTATACAAGATATGCATTTGTTTTATATTGCTCCACATGTATTGATCAAGTTACATTCAAGGGTAATTAAAACATATTATATTCAAGATATAAAAATTAGAAACTCTATTTTGCATCTTTGATCAGTTCCAATTAGTCTCCATATAACTCTTTACTAAGGTCCTGACAAGCTTGTAATAATGATGATGAATGAATTAATAATGTGGGGAAAAAATCAAAGGAGAGATCTTCATCAAGAATAAACCATTTCTACTTCTGGGTACCTGCATATTCTAGGTGTGTACATGCAACTCACATAACATTAACATGTACAAGAAGCCCTAAGGCCATCCTGTTTATTTCTGACATTATTCTTGGCAATTTAGAGGTAGACCCTATGAATGTTTTCAGAAGATAGTTTTGTTCCAACAAAAATTGACCCAAATATAAGATAACATTTTGTTTCTGTTAAAGCAGTATTTGTTTGAAATACTTCTCTTGCCCTCCGTAGTACGGGTGGCTGCATTTGAATTTATGCCTTCAAAACGGAAGCAGCTATAGTCAGCACTTCCTCCTGAACCAAAGCCTCAGCTTCGGTTCCAGACAAGAGGCCTTTTGGATTCTTTTGGATGTGCACAACTCTGTGGCTGTATCTGGTTTACTGTAATCTCTGGTGATATGCTGGTTTACAATGCTCGTTATGAACACCGTGTTCTCCACATATCGGTTTTACGTCTGCCTCTTCGTTGCCTGCTCAATGGTTATTTTTGCATTAGATGATTAGGATCTTTAAAAACTTGCTTCCTGGCTGGGGATTTAGCTCAGTGGTTCCAGTGTCTGCCTGGCTAGTACAAGGTTCTGAGTTCGATTCTCAGTGCCACATACCACAAAGCGAGGCGTGGTGGCTCAGACCTGTAAATCCAGCATTCAGGAGGCAGAGGCAGGAGAAATGGCACGATTTTAAGGCTAGCCTGGGCTACGTAGTGATGCAGAGCCACCCTGAACTACAATGGCAAGAAGGCTAGGATAAGTCCAGTTGAAACAAGAGGAAATATTCTGAGGAAGATTTGTTTAAAATTTAAGTATTCACCATAGTTTTAAATCTCCCTGTATGTATTTCCACTGTAAGTATTAAATATTTTAGTCATAAGATTTCAGAGACAGGCTGTTCAAAATTTACTCTTAATATGATATGGTTATGACTTCATACTCAAATCACTGCATGACTGTGTTTCAAAATCTGGGAGTTCAAGTAAGTCCTGCAGTCCAAAATTCTTTATAGAAAAAGTAGATAGTTTTAGGGAAAATGTTTGTAGCATAGTGGAAAATGACCATATCTGGAAATAGCAATATTATTTCAAATTCCAATTGAATTTGAAAATTTCCATATAAAAACCACTTGTCAGATTTGGAGAAATGAAGAAAATAATACAACCTTACAGTTTTGCTGAGAGGGCCCAGGAGCACACAATAAAGTTCTTTATCTGTAACTTCCCTTTGAATTTTTACATTAGCAGAAAAAATATTAAACATTATTTTCTATTTTAGAAGTGATTTAAATGTGATACATGAAGATTTTAATTCATTCAGCCTGTAATGGTTTCTCATTCTTTTATTAAAGAAAGAGCAATACAAGCACTACACATTCTTAAAGTAAAGCAAACAAAATTGCAAATGTAAAAAGGGAAACATTTTCTTGATATACTGTGATTTAAGTTGTTGCTTAGGCAGTATCAAATGTAGATTTAGGAAACAATGTTTTGAAAAACTCAAAGGTAATCTTTTGGGGGAAAAATCAATGTTATGCTGTACACATAGTAGTTAAGACATCATTCATACTAGATAGGAAATCATGTGGAAGAAATAGGGTAAATACTACTTCAATATCTCAAATACTAGAACTATAATGTAGCAATGGAAATGACACCTATGAGAGTTATTGAAACACTAGGAAATCTTTATCATGGAAGCATTCTGGGGAAAAAGTAGAATCGAATGTTACAGTGGTTCCATCAAAATGCAATTTTCAAAATTCTCAGCCAATCATGTCGAATTGTGTTCTTAAATGTTCGATAGAAGAGTACTATTCAGAATCCAATTTTCTTAGAAACAATTTTAAACAGTCTTTTCAGCCTATTAGATAATTCTTTTGAAAACAAGGGGTTTCAAATAAGCTCAACTGTATATATAAGCACATTCTTTATCCTCAAGAGTCAAATCCAGTCAGAAATGACTAGCACAGTGGATCTTTGAAAATTTGCTTCACCATATACTTGAGATATCACAAAAGTATTTTTCCAAAACTGATTTGATACAACTGCTGTGCTACAACTGGTGTTATTTGCCTTTTTATTGATGAGGACAAATAATGAGTTCACTTAGAATATTAATTAAACACATGGCAGAATCAAAATTTTACTTCGTTTTAACTAAAAAAATTTTCTACCTAAGCATCATCAGTTTCTTAAACTGAATCTTCCCTTTACCTTACTCTTCTGCTCTAGGGGTTGTTTTCAATGCAAGAATATATGTTTTGCATAAAAGACAGATTTTTAATAAATTTTTTTTCACACATGTTAGTGCACACAGAATAAAGAGCAAAAGCACAGCCACATCAGTATGTAAATAGTAGGTAATTTGGGATTTAATTTGCAATTAAAAGTCTGTAGAGTTCATGCAATTTAAATGTGAAGATTTCTGTGAGTTCAAGGCTGGCCTGGGCTACATAGTGAGTTTGGACCTAGTCTGAACTACAAAGAGAGACCCTGTCTCAAAAAAAAAAAAAAAATTATCCTTCCTTCTTGACTTTGTGTCTAGTAATTACATTTGCTGAAGTTCAATTTCCTTATGTAAAAAATAATAGGCTTCTTTTTATATATACAAAAGTATTTTAAGATGTATTCTTCTTATATTATAACAATATTTAAAGCTATCAGCTTACTGCACTTTTGTAGTTTTTCTGTGTAGAGGAGAGCTAAGGAAACATTTCTGTGATGGACAATGTTCTCAGAATCCTGAGCTGGTATTCTAAGGAGCTCTGCAGTTCATATAGTGAGAATAACATGAGATCAATTATACTTCAGAAGTGCTGGGACTTGAAAGTCAAAAATCAGCATGGTGGACCTAGAATTTGTATATCCTGCATCCCCAGTGCCCTGGCTTGCTTATCTGGAGATGATCAGTCAGAGCAAGTGCATTGATTTTCATTTACCATATAAACTGCAGGAGTCAAGATCTGAGATGTCTGAGCATGTAAGTCAGAAGTTTAATCCAGTGCAAATCTCAGCTGATTAAGTATTTAGAAAAGCAAGTGATAGGAACTGAAGCTATTATATTGTAATTCACAGATCCTTAATTTGATATTGAGTCAATCTATAGTAGAACTAGAACCTACAAACTTTGCAAGAGGAACTTCAGGTTTAGGTGACAATATTGGGCACAAATGCCTTTGAAAAGCCCACCATTTATTTCATCATCATTTATGCACACACAAATGACATAGGTAGGAAGTCTTTACTTCACAGTCACTACAGGTCTTTATTCCAATGTATTTAATAAAAATAGACACTTAGTTTTGTGTCTTGCCGGTCGAGTTCCTGGTGAAGTCTACTTACCAAAATAAGTGATGTCCCTTTGCCTAATAGTCAAATTCATTTAGCAATGACTAAGATACTATAACTAGAGAATATAAAATTTGATCATTTGAAGTGACATTTTTAGAATATTTCCTATGCAAAACTTCTTTCACCAACTTTTATATATAATACCTGCCATTGAGATTGTTTTTAATGATGAAAATTTGCTCATTATTATTTTATTAATTTAGCTGTAATAATCTTCATGAGAGTACATAGAAATCTTAAATCCAAAAGGTAAAGGCCATCCTTCATAAAATTATTATAAAATTGGGACAAATTAAACATAAATTTAAAATATAATGCAGAATTTTAATTGTAGGACTCAATGTTAGGAACAAGTTCTTTGCATCGAAACAAAATGCAAAATGAATATAGAGACAAAACTTAAAAAACTTAAAAACAGGAAGAAATTAATGTGTGAGAACAGAGTTCACATTCTGTTATGGTTTCATGTTTCTTTTTATTAGAGTTGTTAATCATTGTAACATCTTTGTTTCTTTAGAAATATTTCAAAATTGATTAGAATTAGACAGTCACATTATTTTTTCTCACTCACTATGTGTATTTTTTCTCACTCACTATTTTTTTCAAACTCACTGTGTAGCTCAGGCCAGCCTTAAACTCACAGAAAATATTGCTAAACAATATTTTTATTTATTATGAGTTGACTATTTACTAATGGGTATGTATCTGGAGCATACCACCAGGATACTAGAGTGTTCAAGATATAGATCAAATATTGAAATCAAGATAAGTGAGATTTACATATATCATCATGAATAGTTTAACAGATACATATTCTATCATTTAATTTTACATAGAGTAGAGTTTTAATGCCTCTGGCATATGTATTCTTGGAGTCCTAACTGCAACATTATTCTGGTGTCTTTAAGACTAGAAGTGCTTCACTCCACAAAGAATGGCTGCCATTTCAGAATTAGGAAGCAAAAAATGTTGGTGAGGCTGCAGAGAAGAAGAAAGCCTTCTCCACTGTTGGTGGGACTGTAGACTCATACAATCTGTGTGGAGATCAGTTTGGAAATTCCTCAAAAAGCTAGGATTGAAGATCCCATTTGACTTGGCCTTTGCTTTGCTGGGTATATACACAAAACAATTAAAAGATTCATATCATATTGACATATGTGCACCCATGTTTATAGCAGCTCAGTTTGTGATTGCTAAATCTTGGAAACAACCCAAATGTCCATCAACTGGAGACTGGATAAAAAAGCTGTGGTTCTACAGAATGGAGTGTTACTCTGCCATAAAAAATGATAAGTTTGAATCATTTATACTTAAGTGGACATACCTTGAGGACATCCTCATAAGTGAAATAAATAGGTCACAGATGTGTAAATATCGTATCTTTTCTCTGGTATGAGAAACTAAAGATGTAAATGAGTTCTAGAATGTATGTTATATATTGTGAAATAGAAAATACTCAAAGCAAAATGGGGTGAAGGGGGAAAATAATGAGATTATAATAAAAGGAAAGGAAATAAAGTTTATGTATATGGAGGGTGGGGGTGGTAGGGTGGGTAGGGCTATGGGAAAAAGTGAGAATTGAGTTGTGTCATATACTGGTACAAATTGTCATTGTTGAATGCAATCATGATGTGTATATGTAATGTACCAATAAAGATTTCAATTAAAAAAAAAAGACTAGAAGTGCTTTATAAGAAATGTAATGAGAAAAAAAATAATAGCTATGACTTGCTCTTCTGCCTCATTAGAGGCTACTAGAAAGTTCCAGGTATGGTGGGTGCTCTTTGCCTCTCAGGATTCCTGCAGGATGTACCTGTCAACTTTACATTGACACCTATTTTTTTTTCTTTCCTTGCTCCTCTCGTTTAAAACTGTTAGTCTTGCATGTGTTCTTTTTCGTTCAACTCGTTTAGATTGCCTTTGGATATTGGATTCTCTGCCGGCTTTGATTTTTCCCTAGGAGTCTGTTTCAGATTGATCCTTTGGTCTGCACAGGTATGATATGACTGTCAGTGAAATCTACATCTGCCACAGGCTTCTCCTGGGGCGTCTACTTTTTGGAGGGGAGACCCGTAGCATTGTTCAGAATGATACGTCTTGTAAATAACAAATTATCCCTGAGTTCAGTGTATAGAAAGCAAGTAAGTGCTAAGCATAAGTTTTACACGAAAGGTGAATTTTATGTATTGTTTCATTCTTACCTAAAGGGAACAAATGTTGTTTTTCATTATTAATGAATCACTAAACCTGTGGCTCACTAGTGATGCTGAATATTTTTTCAAGTGTTTATTGGCCACTTATACTTCGTCTGAGAAGTGTCTACTCATTTCAGCTGTCCATTTTTAGATTAGATGATTTATTTTGGAGGAATGGTTGCAAATACAGTTTTCCTGTTTTGCATTTTGTCTCCTCACCATGTGGTGGTTTCTTTTGCTACACAGAAGATTTGGGATTCCGTCTTACCCCAGAAAGAGTGACTATCACTGGGCTGGGGATTTAGCTCAGTTGTTCGGCGCCTGTCTTGCAAGCACAAGGACCCGGTTTCGATCCCCAGTAACCACATATAATGCTGGGCGTGGAGACTCACGCCCATCAGCAATCAGTACCACATACCACAGTGCCAGATGTAGTGGCTCACACCTGTAATCCCAGCAATCCCAGCACGCAGGAGGCAGAGGCAGGAGGATTGCTGTGATGTGAGTTTGAGGCTGAGCTCAGGGCCAGCCTGAACCATAAAAGCGAGACCCTGTCTCAAAAAACCTAAAAAAAAAAAAAAATAGTGATTATCACCAAGAAATCAAATAATAACAAAGTTTTGGGGAAAAAAAGAACTCATCTCCATTTTTGTAATAGCAGGGATCAAACTTAGGATCTTGCCCTTGAGAGGCAGGTGTATCATCACTGAGCTGCATCCTGGCTCCCTTCATTTTTGGTAGGAATGTAAACTAGTACAATGATTATGGAAATCAGTATGTAGATTTCTCCAACAATTGAAATTGGAAATTCCAATAGAGTGATACCTGCACACCTTTGCTTGCAGTCACACAATTGACAATAGCTAAATCTCAGCAGGTTGTTATAAATGAGCTTTTGCAAGGTTGAGTTAAGGTTCTTGGGTACTTATGCTCTTGAATATTTTCTTCATGAAAGTGTATTGAATTTTTTTCAAACGGTTTTCTGGTCTTTTTGGTGATTACATCCTTTTTTTTGGTCCTTTCTTATGTTCATATGATGTACTGCATTTATTCATTGGCATATATTGACCCACCCTTTCATCTCTACAATGAAATCTACTTTATCATAATATATAATTCTTTTGATCATTTGTTATATCTATTCTATAGTATTTTGTTGAGGAGTTTTGCATTTATGCTTATTAAAAAGATGATCCTGCAATTTCTTTTATGGTCAGGTCCTTGTCTGATGTTGGGATGCTAATTTGCCAAATGACATTGGGAGTACTCATTTCTTTTCAGTTTATTTAGAGTTGAAGAATATTGGAGTTAGATCTTCCCTGAAACTCTTGTAGAATTAAAGAGTGAATCCAATGGGTCCTGGACTTATTTGGTAAGTTTTATATTTTCGCCTCAACTTCAATGCCTATTATTTGATTATTCAGGGATCATCTAACTTCTTGGCTGAATCTTTATACATATATCATACACACACACATATGAATCTATTCATTGCTTCTAAATTCTCTAATTTTATTGAACAACTAATTTTTGAGGTAGTTACTAATAATTGCATACAATTTTGTAGTATCTGTTGTGATTTTACCCTTTTGATAATTTCAATTATCCTCAATTGCCCTCAATGTTAATTGCATTAAGGTAGGTATTTTTTTCCCCATTTTTTGGATTAGGTTTGCTAAGGATTTGTCTATTTTGTTTATTCTTTTGAAGAACCAGCTCTTCAATTCATTGATTCTTTGTACTTTTTTTTTTTTTTAGTTTAAATTTCATTAATTTGTACTCTGATTTTTATAATTTCCTTCTTTGTACAAGCTTTGGATTTGGATTACTCTGTTTTTCTAGGAATCTGAAGTGCATCATTAGTTAATTTACTTGGGCTTGCTCTGTCTTTCAGATGTGGTTATTCACAGTTTTGAAAATCCCTCTGAAAACTCTCTTCTATGTGTCTCTTAAGTCCTGGCATGTTGTAATTGATCTGCACTCATAGGATATACTCAGAACTCGATTGGTTAAATATTATTGAAAATTGTTTTATCATTCACACTATAATTAATTTTGGAAAGTGTTCATATACATTGAAGAACATTGCATATTCTAGAATTTAATCATTTGGGATTTGTTGTATGAATCGAGACAATGTTCATGTTAAGCATTTGTATCTCTACTACTGGTTTGTTTGTTTGTTTTTTTTTTTTTGTCTGCTCTTTGAAAAGTTACTGAGTTAAGCAAGTTAAATCCTTCAATAGGACTTTTAAGTTATTTCTCCTTTTAATCATGTCAGCACTTGTTTGATATATTGTAAACCATACTGATCACACATATGTTTCACATTGTGATATCTTCTGGTAGATTAACCTATTAATTCTTGAGATTTATATTACTTTTCTATCATTGTATCTAATTAGTGTTCATGGCTATATTTAGTTTTTTTCTTCAGTGATACTAGTTTTCAATTCTAGAATTCTAGAAAATATTAGAATAAAATATTTCATCATGTTTCATAGTATTTTTCTTTAGTAATTCTGATGACTTCTTTTTCTAAAACACTTTGTACACAATAATTTCCATAGTTTGTGTCCTCAGTGTTGTTTACCATTTAAACTTGTTTTTATATTGCTCATAAAAATTTAATTTTAAAATTGGTAATCCTCTCACACTGACTTCATTTTTATTAAGTCTGCAAGGTGAAAACCCTAAAATATTTCAAATAAGAACTTTCCCCAGAGATCTGTATTACTTAATTCTTTTTCTGGATGCAGAGTAACTTACACATACATATTGGTCTTTGAGGTTTTATTTAAATTCTTGCTTAAAATTTGTTTTGAAAATAACTTGAAAATAATGGGTAGAAAATGCACTTAAAACTCTTTATAGAAATATTTAGAACTTCTTATATCATCTTATTCCATGGTATCAGTTGGGCTTACTTTCATTTATGACAAATTTCACAGACAAAAAATTTAAATTATTGTGCCTTTACATCTATGAATGTTTGCATTTCATAGAAGCTTCTTTGTTTCATGCTTGAAGTATCCTTGACCACACATTTTCATCTTTTATTTTATTAATTTATTTTATATAGAGTTACATATTAAATCTTGGCTCTCTATCTCTTCTAGTGCTGTGATTTTTAGTAACTTTTAAAAATGACCTTGGTAAATAAATCAGATTCTTACTTTGAAATACATTTGTAATTGTATCATAATTAGTGAAAATATTATTTCATACAGTTACATAATCAATAAAAATTAATTACTTGTAGTGTGTGAGTGCAAAACCTCATTTATTTATATTCTAAATTATTAGCTAGTTGTTTTGGACTGAAGTATTTTCTTATTGATTTGGATGAGGTGTACACAGTTGGTGTGTAGACCATTTGAATGGCTCTTATTTTCTTAGACAATAGCAACTATTTTAATTGTCAGCTACGGTAAAACATTTAATAAACCTTTGGGGGTGCTTTCTCAAGTCTTTTTTAAAATACTTTTATAATTGACTTTAAACAAGCGACTACCATTATTTTTGTCATAACTAATTTTAATGTTAACAGTTATGTGTAATCTGAGAATGACTCCTGCTGCACCTACAAAGTTTCATTTTTGTATAATATTTACACACACTATTTTAAAGTATAATTGAAAGCATCTTTGGCTTTCATTGTTTTACTGAAATTAAATTTGATTAAATCTTTCAGTGTTTGACATCACAATTTCTGCTTATATACTTATATACACTTTTATAAAATACTCTTCATTATCATAACAGAATTATTATGGAACAAAGACAGGAATCTATATCTCTTTATTTTCTCATGATAATGATTCAAATTAAGGTCTCTATTAGAATTTATTCAGTGCTATAATTAGAAATAGGGAAGAACAGATTGCATACTATTCAAAATTCTTCTCTACAAAGGAAACTACATGTACTCAGAGACTAATTGCAGCATTTTAACATGTTTAAATATTAAGAACCTATTGTAATTTGCAGGGTTGTTAATAATGCATGCCAAGAAGAATATGATTAAAAGGAGGGGTGTGTTAAACATTTTGGATGATTTTTTTCAAGGCATGATACTCCAAAATAGAAGACTTCAACTGAGGAATTATTATTTTATTATTATTATTTTCTATTTTTAAAATTATTTGACACAGGAGCTTACTTTGTAGTTCAGGCTGGCCCTGAGCTCAACCTCAAACTCACATCACAGGAATCCTCCTGCCTCTGCTTCCCAGGTGCTGGGATTACAGGTGTGAACCACCATGCCTGGCACTGTGGTATGTGCTACTGATTGCTGCTGGACGTGAGTTTCCATGCCCAGTATTGTATGTGGTTCCCAGGGGATCGAAGTCAGGCCCTTGAGCTTGCAAAACAACCCTGGAACCACTGAGCTAAGTCCCTGTCCCCTCAACTGAGGAATTATTACATACCTCAAGATGAAAAAAATGCCTGAAGAAAGATGATTTCTTTAAATACACTGTTATATAAAGAAAATACTATAATTATGAAAATGTACAATATGGTTGAACTTAATTCAGTTTATCATATATTCAGCTTACCTGTAATATGGTGACATTGACATTTATGATACAAATATAGTAGCCTTCAAAATTAAATACCACTGTCTTCATTTTGAACATGAGAGAAAAGAAACCCTACATAATGTCAAGCAGTTTTTACAAGATTTTGCAGTAGGTAGATAGAAGCATAAAAAGCAGGTGCTTTAAATTACTGGAAGCTCCTCATTTTCTCTGGACTTTATACGTATCTGAAGAAGACCAAGCTCTTCTTGGTCAACAGCCCCTGTGTGGAGTTGTTGGTCACTGGTGAAGGGACATCATATTGCCATACATTGAATACGTGGAGTTATTCAGTACATAATTTTGAAGAGCTTTTATGGCTTAGAAAAATGCTCAAATGGTTGGAACTACAGCTATAAATAAGATGGCTAAAATAATCTCTGATAGTCACAGATCTGGGTCAAGTATTGATAGATTGTGGTGTAAAACATGGATTAGTGGCCTCATCAAGAGAAAACCACAACTCATGATTTCATTGTACTTATTTTCAGAAAACATGTTGGTTGGTTTTCATTATATATGGCATAATGTTCTATAACTATTCCAATTATAAAAACAACACATGTGTTTTAAAGATACACTAGCAAAAGAAACATATCCAATAATAGCTCATCATAACATTTCTGATCTCACATTTTGTCTTCAAAATTAGAATAATACCAGGCTATGTTTTGCCATCTTTTAAAAATTTTACATTATGTTTAGAATATAGAAAAATTTGACATACACCAGAGGACAAAGAAGAAAATAATCATCAGTTGTCATGTGACCATCCTGATTTACTAACATAGTTTGCTATTTTTTTTTTTAACTAACATTTGTATATCTATGATTATGGATAATATTTAAAATTTCCTATGGGTAATTTAATGTCTATTTTTTTTTAGTTTATAATTACAAAGATTTGATTTTCTGCATTCTTAGATGAGGTTAGTGAAATTTATGAAGGCATGACATATATATATATATATATATATATATATATATGCCTGAATTTCTATGTGATAGATTTATTGAACTTGAACATATTGCACTCATGAATATAAGAGTTTTTATTTTGTAGGTTATGCAGTGTCTTATGGATTTTGGAAAATTTTTTTTTCTAAATTTCCAACAGATAATCAGTGTTCTAAGTTTAGGTAAATCTTAAAGATGTCTGGTTTTATATGTAGCTTTCCTTGATATGTAGATTAATCAAAAGTATATAAAAATCTATCATCAAAACAACTGAAATTTATTCTGATTTCATGAGACAAGGCTAGCCCTTTTACAATTTCACTAAAAAGGAAGTTATTAGCTTGGGGTGGTGGTGAGCACCTATGATCTTAGATACTCAGGAAGCTGAGGAAGGAGAAGCTCAAGTTTGAGGCCATCCTGGACAGTTTATTCAAGCTGTGTTAAAAACACACACACACACACACACACACACACACACACACACACACACACACAGAGAGAGAAGGGAAGGAGATCTGGTACAAAAAAATTAATGACCAAAAGCAAAAGTTCAGAAATACTCAAAAGAATCATTTTTGGATTACTTCTTTAGCATATTTGACAAAAATACTAAACAAAAATAATCTAAACATTTAAAGCAATTTAAATATCACTTTGGCAATATTAATGTATTTAAATGTCATAATAATAATAATTTTTAAAAATGGAAATATTAGAAGAAAATAAAATAGATTCTATGTAAAACTTCCATGTGAGGAATACCTTCTATCATTTTGTTGTAAAAATGTATGTTTAGAAATATTAAAAGTTTGACACTGAAAAGAATTTCCACAAATGTTTAATATGGTGAATATCATTGATGTATGAAAAATTTCAAGCACATAAGTATGAAATATTTCTTTGTGATCTATCAATTCTCAGAAAGGGCCCTTTTATTCTCTTCCTCCCAGCTGGGTATTGAACCCAGGGCTTTGTACATTCTAAGCAAAAACTGTACTATTGATCTAAAATCCCAATTCTCACAAATAAAATGCAAAATTGAAGCTCATTGTTTTATTCAGGTAGAATGAAGTAATAATAACCACAAAAAAGAATCAATTATGAAGTGAGAAGAGAAAAGCAAACCAAGGAGTCCAGTCAGATTATCGATGGTGGGTCCTGTACTTCAGAAATCTTAAACTTCACAGAACTCTTTGAAGTCCAGATGTTTTCATCTGTTTGGTAAAGAAACTACAAGTGAGTAAGCTTCAATATTTCCCCAGATCCATAGTATGGTAGGAATAAAGAGGCCACTGTCCGTAAAGACATATAGAGACAAAGCCAACCTAAGAATCCAACCTAAGAATCTTATTAAAGAAAAAAAATGAATATTTTCATTTCCCAAATAGTGAGAATTTATTTTCACATAAAACACAAAATCTTATGTAAGTATTATCATAATGTCATTTATAAATTGAAAAAGGAAAAATGGAAATCATTCAGAAACCATACTTCCTATGAGGTGTTTCACATTACTAAAATAATGGTTATTAAAATGGAAATATTAAAAAGAATTTTAATATGCAGTTAGATGGGAAATCATACAATTCATTTCTGTGACCTTATCCAGCATATATATATATATATAATATGTTATATATATGTGTGTGTTTACATGTTTTTTGTTTTATATATGTGTATATCTATCTATTTTTCTATCTATCTGTCTATATTTGTTTCTTATTTTGTAACTGTAAATGACAATTTAAAAAAAGGAGAAAATGAAAGAGTGACCTGAATGTGTGCGGTTAATGTAGTCCGTCACTACTAATTCTTTTTTATCTCTTTCTTACCAAGGCAACACACTCTCTTCCAACTTGAAGTATCTCATCAACTGCCTGGGCTTTTATATATGCTCTGCCAGCTGGCACGGAGAGAAAACAGGTTTTATATTTACACACGGAGTTGGGGCAAGGAGTTGAGAAGTGCTTGTCTACACGACAGACTGCACCATTCTTGTGGTTTTTAAACCATACAAAGCATGACAATTCAAAATCATTTGACAAATAAAGTGTCCATCTAGGTAAAAACCCTATAAAGGTAATAGGAATCTCAATTTTACTGACTTTTACTCACACTTATATTAACTGGGAATAAAATCACTCATCTTTATTCTTTAAATCATTCTGAAATTTCTCAGCCTGTTTCTCAGCAACTCATGTATGGAGAAATAGATGAAAAGAAAAGAGTCCTAGAGAAATTATTGTATGCTAAGGATAAGCTACTATTAATTGGCTTTTTTTTTAGGTTTTTTTTTTTAAATTATCTTTATTGGTACATTAAATATACACATCATGCTTGCACTCCATAATGGGGATTTGTACCAGTATAAGACACAACTTAATTCTCATTTTTTCCCATAGCCCCATCCACTCTACCACCCCCCCCATATATATAAAATTTGTTTCCTTACTTTTTTGTTACAATCTCAATTTTTTTAGGTTTTTTGAGATAGCATCTCACTTTTGTAGTTCAGACTGGCCCTGAGCTCAAGCCTTGAACTCACATCACAGCAATCCTCCTGCCTCTGCCTCCCAGGTGCTAGAATTACAGGCATGAGCCACCATGCCCAGCACTGTGGTATGTTGTACTGGTTGCTGCTGGGCATGAGTCTCCACACCCAATATTGTTATGTGGTAACCAGGGATCGAACCCAGGCCCTTGCGCTTGCAAGACAGGCACCGGAACCACTGAGCTAAATCTCTGGCCCTATTAATTGGCTTTTAAATAGGCTTGTGACATCTCTTCTATTCCTTACTAAAGGAATAGTGAGAAATGTAATCAGCAGTTCTTTCTAGAAGATTATACAATTTATTATTATCTTCTACAGTTTTATTAATTTTTCTAGAAGGCATCAGCAATTAGTTTTTCAAGAATTTTTTGTCTCTAGTGATATTCTGTTGACATTTATTGACTTTTATGTTTGCAAATCTGTGATGATAATGTATTTGCCTTCAACAATAAATATGTCTTTTTGGAATCACATGTGGTCATAGAATTTTGTTTCATCTTGTTTTGAGACAGTGTCTCACCACCCCTAACCTACCCTAGACCTGTAGTTGAGATTAGAGGCCTATATCTTACCACTGAATTCTAAGTATTTATTCAAAATTGATGTTTGTGGCTAAAAATAAGTTTGATATAAAGCAAAACTTGAAATTTATCTGTTCTAACGAAAGACCAAATTTATAATCAAACTATTTATGAAATATATGAATGTGTGTAATAATTCAAAGACAAATGACATCTTTCAAGAACAAATTAAAAATGATATTTTCATATTTTCAAAATCTCACTAAAATGACAGTTTAGCACTGACAAAGTGACAACTTGTAACATGTTATTGATAGTGCTATCATTTCTCAAAAATAGAAGAAGCTATACTTAAAAGAAGCTAAAAAATTTAAACATTTGTAAACTGAAGCCTTAAAAAAAACTTTAAATATCTTTTCTGGTATATGTGCTACATCACTGGGAAATCCTTTAGGAGTGGAAACTTCTTGTTTCTGTGTAGAGGAAACATTCCAGGCATTCTTGAGCCCTAACACAAATTCTGTGTACTACAGCAAATATAATGTTCTGATGTTGGCTCTCTATTGCTGTTGTAGAAATCACAGTGATTTAAGACAGTGACCCATATTATATCACAGTTTCTGAGTTCAGGAATTTGGATACAGATTAGCTTGGTCCTATGCTTTGGTCTGATGAGTCCAAATTAAGTTCTCAGCCAGGCTGAGATGTGACCTGAGGCTATGCTGGAGAAGGTCCACTTTCAAGCTCATATGCTTGTGGACATCTCTAGTTACATAGGAGCTGTTCGAGGTGGGGGCTGGGGTCACCGTTGGTCACGAGTCCCAGCCCAGTTAGCTCTCGCGTCTTTGGAGTTTCCATAGCCTCTTTGCATTTCTGTTAGGTCATCAGAGCCATCAAGGCCATGACACAGTGCAGTCTGCTGGCAGCCTGGATGTCAAAACATGTGTACTGCAGTCTAAATCTCACATCCCTCACTGTTGCCATGGCTATGAGAAGGTCATGAATTCTGCTCCTCTCAAGGGAATGGGGTTAAATAAAGTGCACTCATCAGGAGGCAGAATAATTTGAGACCATTTTAGAGTCTGTATGAGATGGTCTTTAATATAAGGAAATATCTTAAGGATAATAAGCAATATGGACATATAATTATATGTTCATGTGAAAGCATGAATAATATAACTTTTATATTTTGTGGTATCAATTGTTTTTTCAATGAGAGGTGTAGTATTTTAACAAATAATGGTGCTAATAATGTATCAGTAGTATTTTATAAAACTATCTTTTAAAGATATGACAATTTTCATATATACACTATGAATAAGATAAGTGAACTTTAGGATAAAATGATTCAAACAAGTTAAGAAAATTACTGTTTTTATGCAATCTAAGACATACTAATTGTAGATGCACCACCATGTTATCCACCACTAACAATGAAGCAGATCATCATGCTGTGACAGTGCTTTCTTCTGTCATGGAAACACATACTATTTAGAGCCAGGCTTCTGAAGCCAGCTATTCAGAGAGGCTGTGGTCCTGTCTAACTCTGAAAGCTTCTGTTACAATAGACACTCAAGAGGAAACATTTCCTCAAGAATCTGCACAACATAGGGTTTTTCTATGCTGGGTTATAAAGCTAGTTTTTCAAGTATGTAGATCTGGACTTTTTCCTCCTTCTGTAAAAGTTTATTATTGTACTTAGTCTTTCTCACCAAACTATTAACATTTGTCCTGTACATTTTGACCCTGAAATTTTGTTGGTAGGTAATGTATTGGACATGAAAAGTGCATCACTCTTGACCAGCAGCCTTGCTGTATGTGTCTGTGTTTGGGGATTGAAATGTGGAGAAAAAATGTGCATTTAGGATTCTATACAGCATAGTAAGTGTCAGACCTGCAATTCAAACTCAGATTAGTATTAATCCAAAGCTTACTATCTCTCTCTACATCTTATCATTTCTCTATGGAATAACTATTTGTAAATAAAGGTGCTAGACTTTAGTGTGAGATCTTTTTAGATAAGTTTACTGGCTTGTCCTCTGTGGCTATAAAATCCTATAAAAACTTGATATTTCTCACATCTTACAATGAAAGGAAAATGTTTTTCCACAATAAAAATCTGAAGTTATTATTAAAATTTATATTTTGTAGATTATAAAAGTATACAGAGTTCAGACTTCATTATCACCAAAAGTAGTTTTGATTTCATGTTTCAGTCAAAGTATGAGGTGGAACAAAAAAACAACATAAAAGTGAAACTGCTATTTGTAAAAAAAAAAAAAAATATATATATATATATATATATATATATATATATATCAGTGCAGCTGTTAAAGCTGTGTCTTCAGGACCTTGGATCTATGCAAGCTCCATTTTCAATTAATATTTTAAAGTGAAATAAGGAACATTGGAAGGTTGGAAGGTTGTTATAATATATATATATATATGTATATATATGTATGTATATACAAATATACATATGCATGTATATACAAATAAGGAAAAGGAACCTAGGTGTTTATAGTTGGTTATAATAATAAGTTGGGTCTACAGGATTGTTTTTTAAAGAAGGAAAAATTCTTATTTTTATCAACTAAGTAGTTGTTTGATTATGGCACTGAAATTTGTTCTGGTAAACAGAAACGCAAGTTTTCTGAAAATATAATTCAGCTAAGATAATGGATGGAAAGACATATCAGAATGACCTCAGAAAATGGCAGGAGGTAGATGTTGAACTTAAATCTCAAGCTTTTCCAAGAATCTGTAACACAGTTGTGTTAGTTATTTTTTACTCTTCATTCCCATAACAGAGCTCCCCATGCAAACTGCGTGTTCCTTGGCTGTAGAGAGCACATCGGTTCTGTCTTGAGGTGTGTCATTAAATTCTAAAACTGCAATCCATTGTCAATGGTGGTACCTTTGTATTAGTTTTCATAAGCTTTACATCCTTGGTAGGGAATCCCACAGGTCTATCTCACTTAAGTCATGAGTATATATTTTAGCCAGGAGTGAGTCCCAGGAGGGCCACATGAAGGCCAGGAGATGTGTCATATAAAGACAAACTGTCCTGCTTTGCCCAGAAAGAAGTGCGACCTATTTCACTTCCCAAGATTTACATGCGGCTTTCCTTCCTCCCTTGCTGCATTCGTGATCTTGTTCATGACCTGACACATGGGCTAAACACCACCATGCTGTTGAATGAGAAAGTTAACAAGACAGAGTAACAAAATAAAATGTAGTCTGAACACTTAGAACAAGGAGGTCCAGAAGGTTAACCATGTCTTCAGTTTGATAAAAATCTTTGCTGAGTCACTTACTACTTCACATGGGGGGAATGTGCCTGCTTCTGTCTTGGGCTCAAGAGAAGCAAAGACCGGAGGCTGCGGTGACAATGCATGTGTCTCTTGAAAAGAGGAGAAGCTGTTCAAGCAGCTCTCCAGAAGCTGCCTGTCCTTTGGGCTGTTCTTGGTGCTGGAGTTGGTAACAGGTAACCATGTGCCTCTGAGCTCGCTACTAGTCTG
Organism: Petromus typicus; assembly: GCA_004026965.1. Classification (NCBI taxonomy): domain Eukaryota; kingdom Metazoa; phylum Chordata; class Mammalia; order Rodentia; family Petromuridae; genus Petromus; species Petromus typicus. The sequence continues at coordinate 6,395 of PVIR01004789.1, read as the reverse complement.
TTTCTGTGTATTGGTTAAATTGTTTCTATAGCTCAGTGGTTCTGGTGCCTGTCTTGCAAGTACAAGGGTCATGGTTCGATCCCCGGTAACCACACGGTAACCACACCCAGAGAAAACTCACACCCAGCAGCAATCAGTACCACATACCACAATGCCAGGCATGGTGGCTCATGCCTGTAATCCCAGCACTTGGGAGACAGAGGCAGGAGGATTGCTGTGATGTGAGTTTGGGGCTGAGCTCGGGGCCAGCCTGAACCACAAAGGGAGACCCTGTCTCAAAAAAACCCCCAAAAACCAAAAATAAAGAAATCAATCAATAAATAAATAGTTTCATCTCAGCACCTGCTGACCGAGGCACATTGTCTCCCTCTGTAGTGAGGATCCAACTGCAGCCTCTATGACAGCTCCATCTCGTGCTACTCTGATGTAGACTAACTGGCTCTTTAAATGCCTCACCCTGGGTAAAATAAAAACATAGAGGAGACACAACATAACTAATTACTTCAAGCAAACCTACCAATTACTAAACTCATAAATATAATTAGATATTTGCATTTGAAGGGATTTGGGAGATCCTCATTAAATCTGATACCCAAATCAGAAATAGTAATTAAAATTATTTGCATACTTGACTACACAAAGTGAGATAGGGAGCATTAAATAAATAGATACACAGAAGATAAATGTACAGCAACCTGCAAAAATGTTGAACATGAATGAAATATTAAAATATTTTTGAAATATAGAGTCATTAAAATTGAGTAAGTGGTAAACAGCGGAAGGAAGTGAATGGAGAATATGGACAGGACATTCACACAGTAAGTACAAAGGACAAAATGAAAACATTCAACTCTTAATAATCAAGAAAATTCACTGTTTGGTATTTGTCTCTATGGTATACATGCCAATCAATCTTGATTGTCAGTTTGATTGTGTTGAGAGATACTGGGGAGGTGACAAACTTGTGAAGGCATTAAGTTCATGGCTGTGTTAATCCATCGACCATCTCATAGCCGGATGTGGTATCAGGAGGAGGTGAGTCCTGAGGTGTGACCTTCAGGACTGTACCCGGCTTTGTCCCTTTCCTTACTAGCTCTTACTCTGGTCTCTGCTCTTCATATGCCCTAAGCTGACCAATGTCCTTCCACTCTCACTTTTCTACTTGAATCCAGTCAAGTATGGACTGAAAATCCTGAAGCCACAAACAAAATGAACCACTTTTCCATGAGTTGGCACGTGCCAGGTATTTCCTGACACATAGAGCACACACATAAAACTGAACACCCTGATGTCAGAAATATTCCAAACTGAAGCAATATGAACAAGGTGATACTGATACAGGAGTTTTAAAAGAATCTTCTCCCTATTACTTGTTTTTAGAGAAAAAATGTGCACATAAGAAATATGGAGATATTTACAGCACCTTCTTTCATTAAATTTAGAGAATGAGGCCTGGGGATTTAGCTTAGTGGTTCTGGCACCTACCTTGCAAGTGCAAGGTCCCAGGTTTGATCCCCGGTAACCATATACAACAATACCAGACATGGTGACTCATGCCCACCAGCAATCAGCACTACATATCACAATGCTGGATGTGGTGGCTTGTGCTTGTTATCCCAGCACATGAGAAGTATGGGGCTGAGTTCACAACTAGCCTGAACTATAAAGTGAGACTCTGTCTCAAAAAACTTTAAAAAAATTAGAGGATGAAACTATAAATGAGATGATTTTTTCACCTAGTATTTCAGTTTTTCATATAGTATTTCAGCTTTTTCATCTGTTTTTTTTTTTTTTTAAACATGTCTCAGTCAGATTTCCATTGCTATGAGCAAATGCCTGAGAAAAACAGCTTGAAGGAGGTGTTTGTGGTGTGGCTCAGTCAGAAGTTGCGGGCATGGACAGCTGACTGCTCTGTTTTATGTCTGTGAGGAAGCAAAAACACTCACAGCAGAAGGGCCTGGAGGAGGACACTCCTCATCCAAGGCAAACTGGAGGAAGAAGGGGATAGGATTCAGGTGGAATGTGAGTTATGCCCCAAGACACACTTCCTTCAACCACACCTCACCTTTTAAGTTTCTGTTAATGCTCAGTGATACCAGCAGATTGTGATGCTGTGACAGATTGGGCCACTGATGAGGACCCTTGTGATTTACAACCCTCGGAAAATTTTATCTCTGAACATGGGAGACAGATGGGAGGCTTTTAAAAATACCCAGTGAGTATATGATGTATGTTAATGGATGCACTTAAAGAGAGATTAGTGAATCTTTATAAAGCTAATACATATTTGTAGGCAGAATTTGTAATAACTATAAATAATCAGAGTAGACATTTGATAAAACAGCTTAACAAAGATCATTTGAGGCAGACTGAAGGAGAAGTTCAAATCAGGTTGGGTTAAGTAAGCTGCATGTATGTCTCCTAGCAAACTAGGAGACACTTGAAGGAGTTGGAGCATGCTCACTCCTATGTGTAGAAACTGGCCTATAATGTGAAATAGAGAATACTCAGAGTGAAATAGGGTGAAGAGGGAAAAATAATGAGATTATAACAAAAAAGAAAGGGAACAAATTTTATGTATATAAAGGGGTAGTAGGTGGGTAGGGCTATGGGAAAAAATGAGAATTAAGTTGTGTCTTATACTGGAACAAATCCCCATTGTGGAGTACAATCATGTGTATATGTAATGTATAATAAAGATTTCAATTAAAAAAAAGTAATTTAAAAAAACAAAGAAACTGGCCTATTGCTGCTTGGGGGGGGGCTCTTCTTCCTCCTCTAGTCATTTCTCCTTCACTTGGCCAAGAGCTAACCATAAAAGGTAAAAATCTTGTGCACTACCAATCAGCTACAGCCCTGTTGCCCCTATGTGCTCATAGCCACGCCCACTCCACATGTCGTCTATATAAGCCTGTGTAATCCTCAGTAAAGATGGAAGTGTTCAGTGAAATCTCCCCAGAGTTTACATGGTGATTCTGTGCAGTCATCCTCCTGGTCAGGGCCTCTGAACCTGACCCTCAGCAGCATACCACTTGGATGCAGAGGATGACTACAGCAGACTATCAAAAAGGCTCCATGGACCAGATGGCTTTCCAAGTTTATTTATTTATTTTTAATGTTTTGTAGGCAAGTGGCCCTGGAGAGAGTGTGGACAATCATGGACAGAACAAGCTAAGTTGGAAAATAATAGCCTGCAAAGGGGATCTGTCATTCTGGATGTAGGTAACCGGTGCCAAGGTGGGATGGGTTTTCCTAAGAACCTGTGTTGAAGGTTTCTCTGTCTCATGGATTCAGGTAGTGCTTGTCATCTGACAGTCACAAATTGCCCACTACGGAGAGCACCTGACAGTCCCTTCCTTCCATGCGTGCACACGCACACACACACACACACACACGCACACACACACGATGAGAGAGGGAGCCAGGAGAGGACGTGACCTGAGGGAGAGTAGCAGAGAGGAGACACCACTGGCTCCTGCTGTTTGAGTCCAGTCTTTATCCAAAAACATCCCCTGGAGAGCCAGCAGCCCCTCGCTGCCGGGTTATTATCTGCAGGACTCAAGACAGGATCCAGGTGCCCCAGAAGAGGAGCCAGGAATCAGGTGCTGAGTTTATGACCTACAGTGTGGAAATCCATCCACAACTAAGGGAGGAGGTTTTCAGCTCTCTCTCTCTCTCTCTCATATCTTTTCATAAAAAGAGCCTCCAAGAAAAGAGGAAAGAATAAAGCAGAAAAAAAAGAAGATTAAAGTAATCAGAGTGAAAGAAAGTAAATTAAGAAGAGTGAAAGAAAACTGAGGCCTAGTTGGATAGACGTTTGCCTCCATGAGCTGAGGAACTCCTATGTTTCATATCAGGCATATTATTCCCTGTAAGTGCTAAATTCTTTCTAAAATTCACCCTGAAGAATCTCACATGTCGTTTTCCAAAATTTCCATTAAGGCAGTGTGGATAAGAAGAAGGGTGAGATAAAATAAACTTTATTTTTAAAAGTCCATGATAGGTCACAGATGTATAAATATCGTATCTTTTCTCTGGTATGAGAAAATGAAGATGTAAATGAGTTCTGATATATAGTTGATATTGTGAAATAGAAAATATTTAAAAGGAAAGAGGGTATAGGGGTAAATAACAAGGGGAAAAATGTGATAGTAATAATAAAAGGAAACAAAGCCCGTGTATAGAAGGGGTGGAAGGTTGCAGGGTCGGTGAGGAAGGGGAAAAATGAGAAGTCATGTCATATTCTAGTACAAACTCTCAATGTTGAATGTGATAATGATGTGTATTCATAATGTACCAATAAAGACTTAAATTAAAATTATAGTGCATACTTTACATCAGTATAATTGATATATAAAAACTGCATATGTTTACCGCATACAGTTTGATCAGTTTGGATGTGTGCATACACCCATTACCATAGTCAAGTAAATAAGTATATCCATCAGTTCGGAAAGTTTCTTTGTGTACTTTGGTATGTATATTTGTTTTCTTGTTCTAAGAGCACTTAGCATGTGATACAACTTGTTAAGCAACACATTATATAACAGCTAATGTATAAAATTAAACTTTATACCAATTGAAAGAAAAAGTCCATGAAAAACAAGTGGTAGACCAGAGGGCGCTCTAGCACCGCTTTTTGGCTCCAGCGCCAACTCCAGCCCACCGGGAAGGGCCAAGGCCCCACTGCTGTCCCCCAGTCTGGATTTGTGCGAGTCACGCACACGAGCGCTCCCTAGAGGCTTCATCGCAGCCAGTTTGTGGCCACAGACTCCAGAGCTAGTTCCTGACCAAGTGGTTTTTCCTTACATCCTGGTCAAGGAACCTCATGTTTAGTCGGTCGGGTGATTCAGGCGCTGCTCTGCCAGACAAGCAGCTCACCAGCTGGATCGCAGCTCAGCACCGGTGGAAAGTGAAAGGGGCCAAGTTTAAAGTAAAGGAAGATTTATTCAAAGAAAGGGGCGAGGAAAAAAGATGTGAATCTGAATGTAAAACCAAATCAAGGACATCAGATAGGAGAGAATCTCAGGCTAGGAGATGGTTATATTGAAAGAGAAGCAAAAAGTAGAGATATGTCAAGATTTTTCAAATAAAACCAACAAACTTCAGTGATGCTTTTTATCAGTCAATGCTTAGTGGAGAAACAGATTTAATGTAAGATAAATAAATATACCAGCATGTACAAAGTGGGTGTACAGTGACTGTCTGTGGAGCCAGTCTGCACACTGCGGGCCCTAAGATGCAGGTCGAAGGCCTGGCGCTCAGCGGGGTCCCGCGGGGCTGTGCAGGAAGCCAGGATGACACGCGAGGTGAGCATGAAGACCGGAGCTGCTCTGAGGAAACCGAAGCGAGAGACCGCCTTCGTCCCCTTTTATTCCATCCGTGGTGCCAGCCTGCTGGCTGGGGCCTCACATAGCCCCGGGGCTTGTCTTTAGTAAATCCCTTCAGCCACACCCAGAACTGTCCCGGTCCGATTAGTTGGCAGTTCTTCTTCAGGCTGCCACAGTCAATTAACTTTCATGATTGATAACCAATCAATAAAAACAGAGGCCGTAGTTTTATAAATGATACTGTTCCATGATGCCATTTTGTGAGCCATCAAATTCTACACATGTAATTTTAACCAAGCTTTTAATTGTGTGTAAATTTGATAACTTTGTTATACTTTTATTTCTTGATTTATCAATTATTGAAAATCTTAGAATATATGTTTTAGTTTTTTTAAAGTGTGACATTCTAATCTTTTATTTATATTTGTTTTATTTATCTCTAATAAAATTACTGATATATCTAAACCTAAAAATCAGCTACGTGTTCTCACCTTGTAAAACTTAACCTTTTATTACTATATCTCTACTTTCTTTAATCTGTTTTAATATTTTGAATTAATCAAATATATTTTATTATTCTGTTTCATAATAGTTTAATTATATATATTTAAAATATTCTTATTGATTACCCTAGAGATTTTAATGTAGGTTCTCCTCATTGCAATATAACTGCTGTAGATGCAAACTGTTACAGAATTTGAGGCAGTTTATACACTTTCACCTCTTGCACTATTGTCGCCTTTATTATTTTCTCACCTGTGTGTTAGAAAGCCCATGAAACACCATTGTCTTTATTATGTGAACAATTCATATTTGCTCAGTTTAATTTTTCTAGTGTTACTAGTTCTCTCTGCATTTCATAATGCTAACTGATCTTATTTATCTCCAGTATGAAATGTTTCCTTTGTGTTTCTACCAACCCATGTGAACAATGTCTCTTCTTTTGAATTGTCTTTTCTCTGCATAGGCAATTCAAATATTTTCTTAGTAACTTTCACATCACTTGGACAAAATTCCCAACGTCAGCAAATTAACGGCGGCTCAGTACTGCAGAGGTTTCAGGCC
>PVIR01004788.1:0-76434 GCA_004026965.1 Petromus typicus | reverse complement strand
TAACCTTTGTGAGCTGTCTAAAATGCAAGCCATTCAGTTTCTGGAAAGTGTGAGTCCATATCCATTGCTAGCACTTACCAACCCTTAGAAAATCATCTTATTGAGACTTGGTTTTGTTATTCACCAGACATTTCACTATATTTTCTTTAGGAAAGGGTAGTAATCAGGAATTAACTGTGCTCACTAAGGTGTGGAGGAAATGCAAAAGTAAAAGATTTGTATTGTTTTAGTGTTCATGTCCTAAGAGTCTGCTAAGTACAATCTAGTTTGCTCAGAATTTACAATTTATCTTTTTTTTTTTTTTTTTGAGAAAGAGTCTTGCTTTGTAGTTCAGACTGGCCCCGAGCTCAGCCTCAAACTCACATCACAGCAATCCTCCTGCCTCTGCCTCCCGAGTGCTGGGATTACAGGCGTGAGCCACCGTGCCCGGCATCGTGGTATGTGGTACTGGTTGCTTCTGGGTGTGAGTCTCCACGCCCAGTATTGTGTGTGATTACTGGGGATCGAACCCGGGTCCTTGTGCTTGTAAGACAGGTGCTGGAACCACTGAGCTAAATCCCCAGCCTACAATTTATCATTTGACAAGTAGCACACAATTTGGTGTCTTGTACAAAAAACCTATTAGTGCTTGCACATTGAATAGCAATACATGTCCCAAATGTCCCAAAGCACTCTACAGATAGGAGACACTACGAGCGCCAAAGGCATGGCTGGCTTCATAAATTGCAGAGTCCCTGTGCAAAACACAAATATGGACCCTTTCGTTCTAAGCAGGGAAAAAGTTTAAATAAGTTTAAAAAAAGTGTAAAGCATTTCTCATATTACACAAGAGTTTGGCCTCTTTGTTTTTTATTACCAGGTTAATAAAAAGAAGACAAGTTGAGATTTTAAAACCTTAACAAATTTTATCATTCATCTTTATATTGTGTGATGCCAATTTTAAATGTAAATGTAAGAGCATTTCACTTAAATATAGAATCACTGAATTCACACAACTCTTATTTCTTAGCCATAATGCATGTGTATTTCATTTGTACCAGGGAAACACAAATGTTACATAAAGCTACGTGAACAGTTTTTATCTCACCTCTTGACACACGCACATGTAGTTCATGGAGTTGGAACATGAAGAGATGAAAGAGAAAATAAGATAAAAACCACACTTGAAAAAATAATGATGAACATTTCCCCCAAATCAACAACAAACATCAAACGACAATCCAAAAGCTGACTAAGCAAGATAAATACCAACATGCACGTGCATGTACAATTAGAATATATTAAAATTGTAAAAAATAACCAACTGATTGCGTGTTTCATGCATTTCTGGATGTGCTGTTGTGTTCTGCTGTTCTGTTTGTCTTTATGCCAACACAAAATTGCCGTGATCTTTAAAATTAATCTTGAAAGCTTGCAACCCTTCCAATTTTGTTTTGGAACATAAGGACAAAATGGGAGGAAAAAATAAGGCTAAAAAGCACATATGAAAAAATAATATGCTGTCTTTGGCAGCTGACAGAGACAGAGGGACTGGGAGAGTGGGACATTGGTGGCCATCTCCCCTTTTCTTTCTGCATTATCATCTGAGTGTAAATGGACAACTAATGGGACACAGTGGGGAAAGCATGAGGAAGTTCCAGTTCTTTATGTTTTTTTCTAATTCGATTACTTTTCTCTCTGCATTTTCACCCCTTGGAACACTGTAGTCCACGGAAGCTGTAGATGCTTTCTCTCGGTTATGAGGATAACACACTTGCATCTCACTCTGACTTCTGGTTAAATGACTATTGTTGCCTTTGTACTATCCTGTACCAGGCACAGGGTGACCCCATCCAGGAGCCATCAACAAGCAGCCTGCAGACCACCTACTAAGCAGACACACACCAAGTTCGGTTCTGGTTAGACTTAAAATGGCCTTCAATGCCTCATGCATTTAGGAAATAATTGGACTGTGTGGCAGATTGGGAGGTAGCAGCTGGTCAGCTGAGGCATCACGGGGATGTGACCCAGAAGGGTTTATCTCCCTTCCTGACTCCTCCCTTAACTCTCTGCTTCCTGATCGCCATGCCATACGCCATTTTCCTCCCTCATTCTGCTCCTGAAGCCAGTGGACTATGGACTGAAACCTCCACAACCTGTGAGCCAAAATAAACCTTAGCTTCTTTAAACTGTGAGTGTTAAATATTGCATCCCAGCAATGAGAGAGAAACAGAAAGTGAGAGGGACTGAGGTTTGGTCACACACTGTCCCACCCACTGCTGGAGTCTCGGAGTGCCTCGAAGGAAAATCGTGGCCCACCTATTCAGCAGCAGTGACACTGAGCTCTCTGCCACCACCTGACTGGTTCAACTGACATTAAAGTTACTAACAACATTTTTGAGAGACCCCTGAAAAGCAGCTATATCTGAGTATTAGGCAAATTCAGACCATCAGCAAATTGTGGTCAGAATGTCTCTCATCATGAACTCTAAAATTGTATTTTCTCAGTTAGATTTAGACCTAAAATAATTGCCAGATAAGAGACATACTTTGAGAAAGGGCCACATGAAACTCATTAGTTGTGTTGTGAATTTTCTCGAATTTTGACATGAACTGAGCATCCACTGCACACTCAGCTCTGCGATATACGGTTGGTAGGAAAATGGTGGCCACACCCCTTCCTTGCAGACTTCAGTTGTGCAGGCAGATCTTGCGATAGCTGCAGGGACAATGCTTTGATTGGTTGTGTTCATAGCCTTACAATGGAAACAGCACCTCATAGGGATCCTTGACCTGTCTTAGCAGGTAAAGGTTCCATAAGAAAGTGACACAGAAGCCAACTGCCGGACAGTGGGAAAGAAACAGCTGAGCCCAGGGGTGGGTAAGTGTGTGAGGTGGCTCCTCAGCATGCAATGGCGGCCTGTGGGCAGAACTACACAGGAGAATCATTTCTTAGTGTTTTGAATAACAGAACTTTCTTCTAGTGGCCAAACTATCCTGGTAACACACGACTGTGTTAGTCGTGAGGAATGGTTTTGTAGAAGTTAGCTCCTCATTTTGATACCAATAAGTTAGCCTGAGGCCTTTCTACAGAAACAGTAAAATGAATACAAAAATAAGTAGAAAAATATTTCACACATTTAAAAGGTGTGTACATCAAAGAACACTGTCAAAAGGTAGAAAGACAATCTATAAATGGGAAGAAAACTCTTGCACTTCATGTGTCTGATCAAGCATATATACTCAGAATGTATAGGCATATATAAATAAAATACTTACAATTCAATAACAAAAAAACAACCCAAGTAGCCCAACTAAAAAACAAGCAAAGAAGTTGAGTAGACATTTGTCCAAATAAACAAATGTTCCAGTAAGCACATGAATGATAGTATCGTCAATCATTAGGAAAATATAAATTCAAGCAGGATGAGATATCGCTGTGAACCTGCTGGGAAAGCTGTACTCATACAAGCACCTTGTGATAATTGATCGTGTTGCTGGAGTTCTGTGAGCTCTATGGTGAGAAAGCCAAGTCCTAATGAGTGTTGGTGAGAATTTAGAGAATTCTGACGAGATCAGGTAGATTTGCCGCTTTGGAACACAGTTCAGCCATTTCTTAGGAAGCTCAGCACACAGTTGACAGATGACGTAGCCCCCAACTCCTGAAATCCCACCCACGAGTATGGAAACATTTGCACCAGAACTTGGATATGAATATTCATAGTAACATTATTCGTAGGAGCCAAAAACTAGACATAACTGCAGCATCCGATAACTGGTGAGTGGACACACAAAATTCAGTGTGTGTGTGCAAGAGAAGATCATTAAACCATAACAGGGAATGCGTGGTCATACAGGCTCCAGCATTTCTGCTGGGTGCACGCTGTGCTGTGATTCCCAGGGTCAGCCTTTGGGTGGAGATCTGCTTGGGGAAGTGAATCAGTCCACTCCCAGGTGAAGCTGCTTCAGTTCTGCCTTGAGAGCATTGATCCTCCGAAAGTCCTGACACTCAGTGGAACGTTTCATTTTTATGAGTGATCTTTTGCTCCAATTCATTTTGCTTCCTTGATATTTCTTGAAGCAGGTTTACTAGGCTAAAGCATTTTATCCTCTAAGCAGAAAGGACTTTCGGGAGACAGTCTTTAGAGCCAACAAGTGAATATAAAGGACTACAGTGGCTAGCAAAGTTTTGAGATTAAGGAGTTCATTCCACAAGAGTTGTCTTCCTTTAGGAGAAATCCGACCAGTCTTAGTGGGTGCTGCCTCTCACACTTTAGGAATCTAACATTAGCCATGAATTGATTACTAGAAGGGTTTAGAGAAATGATAAATCTCTTTACTGGGTAGAATTTTAGTTTACATGGTTTCCACTGTTCAGCAGCTCTGTGGCTTCAGTTGAGCCAAGTAAATTTTCTCAATTGTGTTTGTAAAACAGATGAATTTGTCATATTACTGTTCTATTAGGAAGGACAAATACAATTATACTTGTAACGTTTTTAGTGGAGTCCCCACTGCATAATCACTAAAAGGATAGATTATTGCTAGTACTACTGTTATTACTTAGTTCGTAAATCATCTGCTGTAATATTTATGATCTTAGCTCTTCATTGCAAATTAATTTTCAGTGCAGGTATCATGCTGAGGCATAATAGTGCATTTGTTGACAGGAATAACATACGCCAGACACAGAATCTGTGAGTGAACTGAGGGTCATGGAAGAGGAAGTGGGCTTTAGGGTTTTGTAGAAAATACACCATATCTCGGTCGCTTTCAAATATAGTGTAGGGAAGAGCCCATGAGCTTATCCCTGACTGGGAGGATGAGAACAAAAGACAAAAGACAGAAATAATGTCGAATGAGAGAACCAGAGGCCCTTGCCCTCTGGAGGACAAAGCACTTGGCTCAGCTCACTTCTGTTCCTTTAGACGTGGGGATAAACATTTAGGTTAGTAGAAGGTTCATCTGCCTCTTGTTATCTACGCGTGTGGCAGATGGACACCCAGATCTCAGCTGCATACTGACTAGGCCCCTGTGATTCAGTACAGCTCCAACTCTGCTCCATCCATCTTCAAATACTCTACTACCAAATAAAGCCACTTTCCCAGGGAAGACTTCCATATGTCTTTTAGGAGCACCCAGTTCATCCCATACCAAGCATTTTGCTGAAACGTCGTATGTTCTAACCCTCGTGCATAATGTCAGGGACCATCTTGAATGGAGTCACATGTGTTAAGACATTCTGATCCCTCCACGTTAAGCAGGACAAATGACATGTGGTCCAAAAACTCTCCCCAGTGGCCAAATGAAGGCTGGAGAGCTTACGGGCAAAGACGTCTCAGCCGTACTCCCGCTGATCTGAAGTGCATTGTTTACTGCCAGCACTTTGGTCACTGTATTTATGAAATATGAGCAGCTCTGACCATCTCCAGCATTTGCTCCTATGAAACTCCAACTAGATCATCCTTTTGGCTGGACCCTGCTCTCCCACCTGATGGTAGAACCAGGTGAAGACACCAACAGGCTCATTTGCCTCTGTTCCCACATGACCTGCTGCTCACTAAGCAAGAAAGTGAAGTGAAAGGCAGGATCTAAATCTTTACTCCAACACATCTATGTACAGTCCAGTTGCTATCTTTGTCTTCAGTGAAATATCTGACCTGGGAAAGGCAGGAATACAAGTTTTTCTGAAGGTTGTAGTCCAGGCGCTGCACATTTGGTTGTAGTTATAGTTTTGGAATTATGAACAGGTGGATGTTCGCAGTGTGTGGAGAAGCGTAGCACACACCACACAAACTCAGCCACACGGATGGCTCGTCATGCTGCACGCAGGCCTGGGCACATCGCCTGGGCCTCTGGTGCCAGGAGATGACTTTGCTCTTGGCTCTTTGTGTGTCTGTAATGCACATATTCACTTTTTAAAAAAGGTTATTTTGAAAACTCATTTTTAAAAAGGCACCCTTTAAAAAGAATCCAGGTCCCACCGCAAACCAGATAAAGTCCCCCTCCAGGGCGAAAGCCTGGGGCTGGGTGTGGGGGAAGCTGTCCAGGGGCTCTTCCGTGAGGACTCTGCAGGCTCCATGGTGACTACAGAATCACCAGTACTGGTGACTTTTTTTGGAGGGGGTAGCAGAGGTCGAACTCAGGACCTAGCACTTGCCAGGAGGGCAAAGTACCCCTGAGTTAGATCCCTGGTCCCGGGGATCCCTTGAAATAACCGTTACCGGACCTGCCAGGATACTTCCACAACTACATCCAAAAGGTTACTCATTAATTTTTCAATTGCTGTAAGACTAGAAGTCAGGAGCAAGCTGCTTGGTAAGAAGTTTGTTCACCCAGAGTTAGGCCACAAATCTCAACATTTCCTCACTCTTATTATTCTTATTTTGGGGTCAATTTCATAGGTGGGAAAACATCTTTCATTTTAAATCTCTATAGATTCCCTTACTAATTTGGAAGAACTGACATCATGTTTGGGTTATTTTTCTTTCTTGTTTCATAAATTCATCTTGCTCATGTTTCTACTGCCCCATTTTCATTTGCCCCATTTCCCTCATGTTTCTATTGCCCCATTTCATTTTCATTTCAAAACCTTTCAAACACTGATTGTTTCATTTGTAAGTTGGTGTTGAGTCCCATAGATTTCTTTGTACTTTAATAGAAGTAAATTGAAGATGCCGCCCTGCACACCTTCAAAGCTGCGTCTTCCTCCTTCACACAAACAGCTCAGTGTTCCAGGAAGAGCAACCGAGGCTGAAGGTCCCCAGGCTGTGAGGCCAGAGTCAGGCCAGCAGTAGACACCCCTGGTCCACAGTTCAGACCCACTGTTCCTGGCTGAGCAGTGCTTGGGTCACACTGATTGGCCTCGCTGTGGCCTGACAAGGGAAAGTCTGTCAGCGTGCAATGCTTCAGTCTCTACACAAAGGACAAAACAAAAGCCAAGACTACGCTGTTAGCTTGCCTGAGAAATGCAAAACATTTTGCAAGTTGTCTCAATTCAGATTTGGACCAGAAGCCTATGGGATTTATGGTTATATTGTGACTTCTGTTTTTATTTCTTGCATTTATTTAGTCATTTGAACAATAAAAGCCTATCTTTGGCCCGCTGGTTTGTGCTATAAATACAGTAAAATATGAACTTTTCACACATTCTTCTCATGGTACATTTTCATTCAAGTCTTTAATTGAAAAGAAGTGGAGGTTCCTAGGTCTCCCTTGTAGCCACTCTTTGACCCGTTGGACAGGAATTGCATCTCAGCTGTGAAAAGGACTGGGTCTCCCAGCATTCTTTGCAGCCAAGGGGGCTGTACTGGCCACTGAGCAGTGACTTCTGAGGATGAGGAGGGAGCAGGAAGGGTCCCTTTCTGCTGTCTGAGAAAGGCAACAGCATTGGGGAAGCATCAGGGGCCACAGATGTTCACGGAACAATTGAAGCCTCCTAGGGCTTTCTGTGAAGGAAATGAAAGCTTGTCCTTTTTTCAGTGCTTTATGATGAATGTTCCTGTTTTCACAATAAGTAAGTTTGTTCTTTGTTCCTCTGTGGAAACTTTGTAGCTGCCACCTGCCTGCTACCTGGTCATGACCGCACAATTTTGTCTCCATCTCTGACTGCATTGTTAACATTTTGTGTACACCTTCCTCTGAGCCGTATGGTTGGGGTCTAAAATACTACACACCAAAATTTATTTGTCCTATCTTTGTATTTGGACTACTGGAGACTGAACCCAGGGCCTTTACACCAGCCTCCAGCTCCAATTCCCACTTTGTAATTTTTAAATTTGTGATTGAGTTTCTCACTACACTATTCAATTGACCAGCTCAGGTTCAAACTTGAGATCCTCCTGTCTCAGCCTGCTAGAATGTTAGGGTTACAAGAGTGAGCCACCATGCCCCGTTTACCATCTACATCTCCAAAGGTACTCTGACAATTTGTCTGAGGATATAGTAGAATTCACCCTGGACATTTATGAACCTTATAACTATAACGTTCCAGAGCAACAAGAAGTGTCTTAGTATGGATATGATTCAGCTGCTTTACCATGAAAAATAAATTGCATGCACTAATTTTTTTCACATATTACTTGGAAATGAAAGTTTCTCTACTAGGAATAATGTGTTTTTCTAAAGGATTTGAGGAAATGTTTTTGCAGCTGGACCACACTGCAGTAAGTAGATCACTTGTGCCCCAGTACCGTTTTCCACACCCCAGGGGACAACATGGCGGGCCATGTAGATATCATCTATGTAAGGACTTTCAGTGTGTTGAGCAATCCTGAGCTTGGAAACCACTGCTGTGGAGGTACACAGGGGGCAAGGCTGTCCTGACTGTGTGGGATGAGGAGCAGCTCCTGGAGATCTCCCACTTCTGAGGACTATGAGCTGCAAAAACTACCCTACACAGTGGCCTCATAATAAAGATAAGCCTTCATGACTTTACTCATGCTGTGAAACACACAAGAGACCAGGAGTCCCTGGCGGGCTGCCGCCTGAAGTGATCTGGATTTTCAGGGAATTTGTTTTCTGATCCCAGGACTGTGGTCCATTCACTGGATCAGATATTCTTCTTCAGTCACAAGTGGGCTTGCAGTAAGCCTGGCTTATCCAACTGTTGCCCATCGAGTCCTGCTTTCCTTTGGCAAATACAAACAAATGATCCATTTCAGATAAGGGTAGAGCAAGCTGGGTTCAGTGCTTGCCTTTGGGGTGCTTACTGTCCAACATGAAGAGATAGAACGTGCTGGCTCCCTGGTACAAGAAACATCCATGACAAGCTAGATCTGACAGGGAGACAGTGCTGGGGTGGAAGAGAGGATTACAGGGAGGTCAGGGAGGCTGAGCACAGCTTTCCAGGGCAGGGTGTATGAAATATGGACACAAGTCCAGAGGCTGCACACCCAGGCAGGACTACTTCCAACTCACTTCTGTCAATGGGAAGGGTGCAGCTACAGGGAAAAGGACATAAATAATTTTTATAAGTCATTTTTAATTTTTTTTTTAGTTGAAGTGCTGTAGATGAGGCAACTAAACTATAGAGATCTCAGTAGCTTCACTTAGTTTGCCTCCAAATTGAGGAAAATAATCCCTCTGGAGGGACATCTTCTGTACTTCAGTCAAATTTGTGAGCCCTGGGAAAACTTGCCAGACACAGACTTGGCTCCTGGTTGGGACCCTCTGACCACAGGACAGTGCAGGAAGAGAGTGAAACTCTATGACCTGAAACTTACCTGCTTCTCTGCATGTCAATGTCAGCATCTTCTAAGCATTTGACAGAAACACCCATCTGTCCCCTGTAAATGTTGCCTACATGTGCATATCGGTAAGTCAAGACAGGGGAACTGACAATTTTCATGAGATACTTATCCTATAATTACGGCCTCTCACTCAGGCCTCTCCCACTTTACTTGTCAACACCTGAGACTATGACTGTGGTCGTCTGAGAAGCTGTTCTCCAACTGAATGACTTTGCTCCATGGAAATCACCTAGGAGAACTAGTAAATATTTTCCCTTTGAGGAGTCCATGCATTTAGCGAACACTTTCACAGGGAAAATTGCTTTCATGTGTTTATTTGGTGCTATTGAATTTCTTTCTTGTAGAGCACTCTGTCTTGCAAAACAAACTACTCAGTGAGGCCGAGAAGGGTTAGTCAGTGTGTAAAGGGTGATGATAATGCAGACATGGTGATACTCTCACAAGAGGGGACTTGTGAAGGATCTGAGACTTCTTGGGAATAGAATAATCTCTGCGCAAAGTGGCCAGTTCACACGAAGGCTGATGACCTTGGTGATCCGTTAGCCCAACATGAAGTGTTTCACAGGGAAATAAAATAATCTTCAGGAGTAAATAAAATTTATATCAGTTTAAAAAGATCTGAATGGTTCTCATACTAGAGGCAGAACTTAAAGCTCCTCTAAGTAGGGTCCTTGGACACTGTCATCAGAGGCTGGCTGGGACCTGGGCAGAATGGGCTCTCTGGGTACTGCAGATCAGCACCCACTGGGCAACTGCCCATGCATCTCCAGCTCACAAGATCTCACAACAAGTCTGCCCTCTGACCTCATTGTTATCCACTATTTTAACCCTGGTGTGAACATCTGAGACACAGAAAACCAACAGAGGAACAAAGTCTTCTTTCAATCAAGTGTTCCGATCTGGATAACTTCAAGGAGAGAGAAGTCCCAAATCTCAGTGCAAACCTTTCAACGGGAGCACAGTAATATACGTTCACTTACCCAATGGAAATGGGTGACATGTTTTGTCGTTGTCCTTTTTAATTGAGATTAAGAATAAGCTCAGTCACTGCTTTCTGAGAAAAGGTATATAATGATCACAGGTTTCAATGAGAATCTTTGCTTCTGTGAGAAAAAAATGTTCATTATTTCTTCACTCACACTTGCATCACTTATTCACTCACCTACTCATCAGCCCATGGGGGGCCCACTGGTTTCCTCTGTAACATAGGCAGAAAACAGCATTGTGGATCCACATATTTGTTTGCTGCTACCGTGGGAAGAGAGATGGCCCACTATGTGCTCCTCACAGAACAAAATCCAAATAGTTGTATGCTGCAGCAGATATTTGAATAAATGTCCTACATATGTACATTTCTACATTTGGTACATTGCCCTGTACCAATCTCAATGGTCACCCAGAAAAATTTGTTGAAACTATGATGTTTTCCATAGTTCACCAAATTCCTGATCTCCACAAGCCTGGTGCTCCCTTGTCTCTTTGCTTTGAGTTTCTTTCTCGCTCGACTCACCCAATCCCACTGTCATTCTAAATAGGTGATCTAGTCTCTTCCTCAAACACAAAGTATAAGTTATGTAAGAAAATTCAACAAACAAATTGGCCTGACCATAAGGAAATATTGAGACTCTCTCAGGAGCTGTGTCATTAAGAATGATGTTTGTGAAATAATGAACAAGGAAGAACCTTAAGTGGGTGATATCAGTTTGAAATAGTCTCTTAGTCACTTTCTTTGTCATTGTGACAAAACATCCAACATCTGCAACTTAAAAGAGAAGAGATTTATCTTGGCTCCCGGTTCAGACCTTCCAGGCTTGTTCACCTGGCTCAAGCACAGAAGTAGCTTGAGAAAAGGCTCAAGTAAAGAAAACCTATTCGTGTGATAGTGACCAGAAAGCAGAGAGAAAATAGAGGCCAACGAAGGAGATTTGACCTTCCGAGTCTTGTCTTCACTGACTAAACTCTAACCAGGGCCTACTTCCTAAGAATATGCCAGCGATCATGCCCCATAATCAATTCCCCTCCAAAAGTACAACCTCGGAGCATGTGAAGGTTTGGAGGACTTTCTTAACCTAAACTGCAATTCATCATTGGATCCCAAAACACGTGCATCCCTTTATTCAAAATAAATTTAGTTCATCATTAAGAGTTGCCAGATTTTTAAGTTTCAGTATTGCTGAAAAGTCCAGTGTCCTCTGAGACTCAGGTCAAACTCTTAGCTCTCAGCCACTGTAAAAATCTATAAGTTAAACACTGCTGACACACAAAGGCACTGGTTAAATTATGTAAGGGCTGAACATACATATATGAAGTCAAATGGAAGTATAAAAGGAGAAATGATTGACCAACATAATTTGCTCTGAGACAGGAGAATGCTAAGAAAGCATAAAGGAGCAAATGGATTTTCTCCCTTTAAATTTGCTCTCTTTCTCTCTCTGGATACATGTCCTTGAGAAAATCCCTTAACTTGCATGCAGATTTACCTGGTTCCCATCAATGATTAAAATGCTGTTAGGACTGCAAGAATATTATGACTAAGGACACAAAGCCACAAAAGGCTATGATGTATCTTCACAATGCCAAGAGTGTGGGATTTGTGAGACTTGGGCTTTGAGGAGGGCAAGAAATGTAAGGCAGTAGATATGGCACTGTGTGTAAGGTCTAATGCCATGGGAGCATCCACCCTGGACCCCTGCATAACCTGCCAGTACAAACCTGAGCCCCAAGTACAGTCTCTGCTCCATCATCAGTGCCTGCCTTCTGGATGAGACGGCAGAGCCCTCAAGGGTAGAGCCCACGGTGGGCATATATAGCACCCATACTTGTCCACTGCTACCACGGGGTGAGTAGCAGTTGGTGGGTAATACCAGTCACACATTTGCACAAACAGCAGATGGTTCCAGCTGAATGGAGAATCCACAGTGAGGAGCTCGCCAGGAGCAAGACCAGGCACACTGGGGGTACATGAGCTGATGGAGATGAACAGATGACCTGATGGCTTGGTGGGCTGCATCTGAGAAGGGTCTACAGGGCCTTGCTAGGAGTGGACAAGACAAGAGTGACCAAGCCAGGACCAATGAGGACTGATCCACGTTAACAAGAAGGGAAAAGGTCCATGTAAGGAGAAGAAACCATAAAGAAGTAGACAGAGGCATCACCTAAAATAGCCTCAAGCCATTACGCATGAGCAGAGAGAAGACACTGCGGCAGCAGGTGTCACCAGGGTGGGGTCTTGTGTGCTGGTGAGACCTCTGGGATCTGGGCACAGCTTATGCTTTCTAAGTACATCTGAGGCCCTTGTGTGGATGAGCAATCAGATTTGCTGTAGGCTGGAAGGAAGTTTCAGAAATCCAGAGAGACCACCAGTCAGGGACAGAGAGAGAGGGGAAGAGAGAGAGAGAGAGAGAGAGAGAGAAAACACATGCACACACACACATGCTACCTGGTCACCAGGGTGACACTGCTACCCATCCTGTGTGCCCACACAGACTGCTTGGATACCTTCCTCCCAGCACTTCTCACAGGTGGCCGGACCCTGCAATGTACAGAGCTGGTCTCATAGCCCACGGCACCCCCAGCCTATTCCTTCCTGGAGTATCTAAGTTCCTCTCGCCTGCAGTGTCCCCGTATGTTCCTGCGCTGGTGGCCAGCAGTGAGGACATATGTCTCAGGACCGAGGTTCTACCTTTCTCCTTCCTTAAGATGCCACTATTGCTCCTTTCAGAAGCTGGAGACATCTGGGCTTTTTCTCTGCCTGTACTCTTTGCAGTGGAGACAGCTTGACCACTAACCATGGTGGCTTCACACAGTCTGCCCAGCATGCTTTCATCCTACCACGCAGCTCCACCCGGTCATCTTTGACTGTAGCTTGCCTGCCTTTTCCAGAAGTTTCTGTTTCCTGTTGGGTTTTTATTTCTTTAAAGTAAATGATCACAGTTTCCTCGTGCCATGGACAAACCCACAGTGCCTGAATGTCTTCAAGTCAACTCCTTTCCCTTTTCACTGATTGTCCTTGAGTTTGTGGCAAAGCCCAGTTTCCCCTCTGCCTCCTGCCCATGACCTTTGAGTGGCAGAGATCCACCAGAGCCCCTTCTACTTCCCAGAACTACATTCTTCTTCCCAGGAAATAATTTAACCGTGTCATCTGTCCCTTCACAAAGAAACAGAATTTTCCAGGTGAGGATGCCTTCAGTTTTATAATCAGAATTCCTTATCTATGATCTGTACTAAGACAGATATTTGGAATTGCTGCTCCCCAAGAGAATTGAGAATGGATGCCAGGCTGCCATTCACTTCCAGCAGAAAACCATGACAGCATGGGTTGGGGTAAAAGTTGGCTGGAGAAAGCAGAAGGCCACAGAGAAGTCCAAGGCCCTGTGACTGTCCAGGTGCCCACACGTAGGCTGACTGCCCTTCCTCCCCGGATCCACAGCCTTCCCTGTTCATCCACTCACACACCATGCAGGCACCAGGTGTTTCCTCCATCACAATTACAACCCAAACTCCAGGCTCTTTCCTTACACACTGGAGGTTGCCTGGCCGTGAGCATGGCAGGAATTCCTCCACCTTTGCCCTCCTCATGACCCCATTGACCTGTTATAGAAGCCATACACCATCTACCTGGAATATCCAGTGTGTGCTCGACCCACAGCAATCTCCCCTCTGACCTGCCAGAGACTCATTTCTACACTTCCACCACGTATTCATCTTCCATCTTGGAGATGGACCATCAGCTTCTTGCTTTACCTCTGTGAGAAGACATGGAACTCCCGTCCTGCTGCACTTCTTTCTCTACTCACAGCTCCTCT
The DNA here is from genome assembly GCA_004026965.1 of Petromus typicus. NCBI lineage: Eukaryota > Metazoa > Chordata > Mammalia > Rodentia > Petromuridae > Petromus > Petromus typicus. The sequence continues at coordinate 62,402 of PVIR01004788.1, read as the reverse complement.
CACAGGTCCCATCAGTGTTTTTGAACAGTGAATTAGTAAACAAATGTCCATCACCTCGATCAGGCCCTAAATTCCCTAGGACAAGGAAAACATTTGTTGTTGTTGTTGTTGTTGTTGTTGTTGTTGTTGTTGTTGTTGGTGGTGTTGGTGTTGGTGTTGTTGTTTCTGCTGTCTGCTGGAACAGTGGAGACATGATGACGTTGACCCCTTGGTGAGCTCACTAGTTTTTTTTGAGATTAACCATTCTGGAAGAGTTAATACTTAGAAACCTAGACCCCCATTCTTAAAAGGCAACATATGATTTTTATAGTTCTTTTATTTTTTGAGAGTTAGAAGCCCTATGGCCCATACATTAACATGCATATTACTGAGGATGAGTAAATCCAAAGCCCTAGGGCCAGTGTGGAATCCCTGGAGATTCCCACTCCTTGCATGGGCTTGTTGTGGGAGACGCCTCTTTCCATCACACATGCCACTAGGTGCCAGTGTTGTTCTACCAAAATGGCCCTCCAAGGGTGCAGGTGGTCCCCACTTGTGTGCACCTGGTGTTCTTGAAAGTGATGGTTTTAAATTTAAAGAAGAGAAGCAGATCTGGTCGAGGAACCTAGAGCTGTACCCTACATTTGCACGAGTTTGACATGGTTACATAAAGTGAACACAAAAGTTGGCTCAAGGGGAGAAGAGGTGCCTATTGGGTAGAATTCCATCAATTTAAGAGGCAGAAAAAAGAAGAATGAGATGTTCTTGACTTTGCCATCCAGGTGTACTCTGTTTCTTACAGAGCAGGTACAAAATCAATGTGCATATCTAACTTACAATTTATGGTCCCATTGCAAAAAAAAAAAATCTTTCTCTGAACTTTCTTTTTTCTCTGTCTCTTTCTGTCTCCCTCCCTCTCTCTCTCCTTTTCTTTCTCATATTTTCCCTTGAGTTCTCCAGTAAAAAATTTTTCCACGTATAGCAACTTTGAATACAAGCAACTTGTTTGGGCATATCTTGTACCTGAATAAGTACATTAAAATACCTTGTCTAATTATAATCAATTAGAGGCAAGTTGATACCAAACTTGCCTGTGTTTCTAATAAATTCCTTGGCTACACTCTGTCCTTGTGCCCTGGTATGTATAGAATGCCATGTGATAATGACTTGGGACCAATCTGATACCAAATTAGTCAAAGGAGGTGCATAATTCATGATCAGTGCAATGAGGCTTTTCCAATAAAGATGGCAAAAGGAGGACTGACACCAGGAGAAATGAAAGCAGGCAGTATTTACCAAAATCATGGTGTCCATGTGTATAATAAAAAAAAGAATTCAGCTTTATTGTGGCTGCATAAAATACATGAGCTCAAAATGATAATAAAAGTACAGGTGAATATCATCAGCCCAAATGCTCAGCACTGGAAAGGCTTGTTCATGAGTTACATAAAGCACAGCATTAGAAGTTTACTTTGTGTTTTGAAATTCAACAACAGTGACAATCTCCTTTTACTTTATGTGACAAGAGTATAGCATATAGCTTTTCATGTTCTCTGAGATGTAAGGTCCCTCTATGGAACAAATATAACAGCAAACAACAAGAAATCCCATTGATAGCAAGAAGAATTAGTCATATGATATACTGTTTTCTCTCCATTTCTAGCAAGCACATTATTAGAAAATTGCAAAACTACAAAGAAAAAATATTTTCAGACATCTCTGTAGAAGAGACAGATTCTCAAATTTGCAAACTTTCTTCTGCCTTTGAATACATTCTTGGTCAGTTCCTCCAATTCTCTTCTATGGAATCTAATAAAATTCATGTTTAATCATCACATTTACTCTTCATTTTTATTTTAAACATATTTCCATGTTTTTGTTTATATTCCAGAATTAGAACAAATATTTCATAATATCCCAGCACCTTATTCAAGCATTTTCCTTGAATAATAATAATAAAAAGGTCTAAATCCATAAGGAGCAAAATAAAATGGATGGCTCGCGAGTGACTCAGCGGTGAAGACTCGCCCAGTGTCCACAAGCTCCATCCCCAGGACTTCAGAAAAGACAGCGCAGGAAAGGAGGGAGAGGAGAAGAACGCGGAGGAGCAGGAGCAGGACAAGACACAGGAGGAGGGGAGGGAAAGGAGGAGGAAGAGAAGGAGGAGAAAGGAAGAAAAAAGACTGAGGTGGCGTCGGAGAGCAAGAGGAGGAGAGGCGAGTGGAAAATATCTCGTTTTCTCTTGTAAGAGAAACCCAAAATATTAAAAAAGAGCGCGAGAACAGATCGATGACGGTAAACAGGGAAGCAGACCTTGTGGCGATGAGAAGGGGCCCTGGGATAGAGGGCGAGGAGGCGAGGGGGAAACAGAATTCCTGCCGTGTGTACACGGGACAACACCCAAAGAGGAAGGCAGTTCTGATGCTTCACAAGCATACACTACAAAAGGCAGCAAATCACCCGGGCCAGGACAGAGCGCTCAGACTGAGCACATTCTCCATTTGCCACGGTGCCATGTGAGCCGCGGGCGGTGACTCAGGACAGACGCCACCTTCCCTCTGAAGGCTGTTACTTAACCAGACGCTCCCGAGCCATGTGTGGGCTGTCTGTGGTCTGGGGCGGGGTCCTTTGGGCCCCTGCCTCCTGCCACCACCCAGACTCTGCTGGGAAGAGGTCTCCGAGGCAGGCGGTTCTCTGTGACCTCTGGCGCTCGGTGGCCCCTCCTGTCTGGGGCCTGCAGGATGGAGAGACCCCGGGCCATGTCCTGTCCCAGCAGCCTCAGGAGCTCCTGGGAGCGCACATCGCCCCTTCCCGGAGGGGCTTAGTCTGGGCCAGCGGAGCCCACCCACTTTCTGTCCAGTTCAGGGGGCAGGACGTGGGCGGTGGGGTCTCTACTAACCCTCTGCTCTGGGTCTTTCCAGGCCTGAGGCCTCAAGCAGAACCAGTCCTTCTCTTTCTACTCTTTCCAGAATTTTCTTCGGTTGTCTCTTGTTTTACCCCCAGGGTCGTTATTCCTATGCATGCATTTATTTAGCCTACTTATTTTTTGTTATATTTTATTTTGTCATTTGCTTCAGTTTATGTTGGTTCTACAGAATAATGGGTTTCGGTCTGGCTCATTTGTGCAGACTTTAATTATGTTCACCTCTTATCCCTGCTGTCGCTCTTTCTCTCCCCACCCAGAGCCCTCCTTTTCTCTAATGTCTCCCTTCTGCCTTCACAGTGAATCTTTTTCACTCCTTAGATTCTACTCATGAGCGAAAACATACAATGTTTGCCTTTTCTCGGTATGGTTTATTTTATTTAACATCGCGATCTCCAGTCCCATCCATTTTTCTGGAACACACCATGATTTTATTCTTCTTTATGGCTGAATGATACTGGGGGGGGGGGTTGTGCGCGCACACACGCGCATTTACTTCAGTAGTGCACTTACGAATTGTGCTGCAAAAATGTAGTGATAAAGGTGTCTCTTATTTTGCATTTTGTTGAGAGCATGTCACATATTTGTGGGTGTGTTGTGATGTTTTCCATCACGTTCCCTCCGTGTAATGGTCAAACCATGGTAGTCAGTCTAATCGCTCTGAGGCGTCAGGAAGAGCTGGGGTCAGACAATCTCTCACCTTGTTTGAACTAAGAACAGCCCGCAGGTTCTTTGTAATGACAGGGATCGCAGTGTCTTCCAGAGATGTCATTTCACAAAGCTCTCTGGAGTAACACATGCAGGGAAGGGGGATAAACAAGAATCAGGATCTATCACGACCAGGTAAAAATTCTCAGTGAGGAATGTGATGACAATATATTCCTAAGATGTTCCAAGAAGTTCAATTTATTAAAAAATTGAAAACCTCTCTGGTCAGACAGCCACTATATTCATTGAAACATCTGAGATATTCACAGCAAAAGACACAGAAGTCCACATTTAGTAAGTATTTGTATCAGATACTTAAGGAGCATAAAAATTTTAATCTTATCCATCCTTGCCAGGAAAATAAAAAACAAAGAATGCAAGGAATTTCAAGAGTGTAGGACAATCGTAATATAAGCTCCAAAATTAAGTATGTGAGAAAGAAAAACTACAGATCAAAATTATTTATGGGCATATGCAGCAGAAATATCCTAATAGAATTTTGAAAGACCTCAGCCAAAGTTATATTAAAAAGATAAAAATCCAGATTGAGTTCTTCCCAGGAATGTAAGGCTGATTCCAGGTTAGACAATCTATTCCCGTGATTCACTACTTTAAAGTCTAAAGAGGAAAACCACATGATCCTCAGACTTGATGCCAACAAGACTTTAGTTAGAGTGGTGGCACATAAACAGCTTGCAGTATACTGCAATCAGTATACTACGGTGTGATACTGGGTACCAAGGTCTCAACGTGCAGAACTTACTCATTCCACAGGAGTGGCTAAGCCACAGGTAGGTTTTGGAAGGATGCATCCCCCGAGTTACCCCACACTTTTGTCATGTCACCCACAAAAGATTAAGATGGGATGATCCAGTGCCAGAGAGGAAAATTGAAGAGTCCTTTCCACCTCAGATGACTAATCTCAGTAAAAATTATGAAACAGGAATTAGGACATGTGGCCCTGCTGCCAATGCCAAAGGAAAAACTTCTACAAAAGAAAATGCTGGCTCAACGTGGAACAAGAAGACGGATAATAGAAACTGTGCAAATGCACGGTTCTGAAAGCAGAAAGGAACTTCAGAGGATAGAGTCAACTGAAAACCACACCCGGGATATCGGCTCCAAATCCCACTCCTCTGTATGTGTGGACTCCCAGGAGACAACCATGGCTTCATCTTACCATTCCACAAATGCAAAGAAGTTCACAAAATGATCACGTTTGTTTACACTGTGCCTTCAACTGTACATATGCTTGAGTGTGGTTCTTCGTTTTGGTTTTTTCAACCCTGGTGATCAAACCTAGGCGTGCTCTACCACTGAGCTACACCCCCCAGCTCAATTTGTTTTATTGTTATGGTATTGTATTTTTGAGGCAAGATCTCACCATTTTATCCAGGCTGGCCTGAGCTTGCAGTCCTCCTACCTCGGCCTCTCTAGTAGCTGGGATTATAGGCAGATGAGCATAACGGTATCTCTCTCTCCACTCACCACTAGTCTGGTATCCTAAAAGTCTGCAATGGTCCTTTGGCTACTGCTGGACTCTCCTCCGCAGGCAGCAGGTTATGTCCATGCGCAGCGGCCCACAGAAAATGCACACGCATGATCTCCAGGCAGCGGTTATTCCCAGCTAAGGAGGGGGCAGATCTTAGAAGGTGATACAAGATGTTTATGTACTGCCTTACTTGTCAGTGATTTGGGGGAGTGATGATGTTATTGTCATCTGATTTTGTGTGTATGTACCTGAAATGTTCCACTATTTAAAGACATGATAAGTATCCGTCTGTAGCTAATATTAATCCCATGGTCCTTGTCCCTAGAGAAAAATTCTAACAGTTTCTGTACATCCTCTGGAGATTTTCCCAGCACATCCTGGGAGAGCTATATCTGCTCTACGTCTGACACTCCCTGTCTATCTCTGTCTCCCTATCCTGATTTTTTTCTACATTATCCCTGTCTTTCTCTTTCTATCAAGTGTCAAGCCCTCTTCCCCTTCTCTTTCTTTTTATCTATTTAAAAATACATATACAAGGCCAGGGATTTAGCTCAGTGACACTGCCACCTGCCTCACAAGTGCAAGGCCATGAGTTCAATCTCTATTCCAGGTACTGCAAATATATAAATATATAAATAAGTATATATATATATATGATACCACTCCAGACTGTGTTTTGACAAACATAATCACATTTCCTGAAGCTGCTCCCACATCAATTCCTGTCAATACATTTCTTTCTTTTTTAATATACACAAGGATTTCTGCGGATTTCCAGGCTCCTGACTGCCTCGAATGACTTTGTGAGCACCTGCTCATTAAAAGTACTTTGCTTGGGCCAGGAATTTAGCTCAGTGGTTGCAGCACCTGTCTTGCAAGCACAAGGACCCAGGTTCGATCCCCCAGTAACCACATACAACACTGGGTGTGGAGACTCACGCCCAGCAGCAACCAGTACCACATACCACAGTGCCGGGCGTGGTGGCTCACACCTGTCATCCCAACACTTGGGAAGCAGAGGCAGGAGGATTGCTGTGATGTGAGTTTGAGGCTGAGCTCAGGGCCAGCCTGAACTATAAAGTGAGACCCTGTCTCAAAAAAAAAAAAAAAGTACTTTGCTATTAGAAAGAGCTCCCCCCCATTCCATGCACCTATGGAAGGTCCACAGGATAAATTCCAAGAAACAAAGATCTTGTGTCACAATAGTTTATAAATCTTGATGGAGCTTAATGCTAAACATGAACTTTCTTAAAGATTAGTAATAGCATAAATACAATACATGGCTATGCCCTTGTGAGACAGGCTTTTTCATGAAGGTATATGTTCATAAGTTTCGTTCTTTTATAAGATCATCTATAAACTGACCAACCTCATTCCTATTTAGGAGAAAGTCCAAAGAGTTTTCCCTTTTTTCCTTATCATTTATCTTCCACTTGTATTCTATTTCTTTCTACTGGGATGACTTTGGACATGTAGAGTTTTCCAAGTCATGCAAAAGCCCTCAATTTAGCTGCACACAAGAAACATACAATTAATTAGCTTTCCTGGAGGAACCATCTCATTTCACCTCCTCCTTTTCTTCTTGAATAAACTGCAACCTAACACATTAGTGCCACTCTCCTTCCCACCTGCAACGGCCTTTTCTTTACCCACAAGAGCATGTTGCTTCCAAAGGAAACAGCCCATGTGTCCGTCCATCTCCCCAGAGCTCATCCTGCCCCGCAGGCAACGTTCAGGCCCAAGACACCCAACAGTGTCATTCCACCTCACACTCCTGGCTCTGCAGCTCAGCCTTGTCTTGTGTTTTACCCTTCAATGAATGTATCACTACCTTTGAGCTTCAGCTACTAACAGAGAAAAGACGAACTCAACATTTGCCGTCTCTGCAATCAGAGCATCTACACTAGATGGAAATTGGATCAATGCTCAACATCCTAAAATTATATCAATCCCAGAAGTTGAGTTTACCATACCATTCTCACCAGCACTTTCAGACTGGGGATCAACTCTTGCCTTCCTTTCCTGGCTGGGTGGCCTCAGATATTCTCAGTGTCCTCTGGGCCTGTGACCCTTCAGGGAAGAGCTAAGTGATCCATCTCCTCCTCCTCGTCTGCTCATGGTATTTATCCCTGTCCTTTCCTTCTCATATATTGTTAATAATAAATTGTGCCCCAACCAGCAGCCTAAAGGCCTCACATGGCGATTCCTGTGCACTAGGGTGCAGGCACAGCTTCCCGGGGCTTTCTGGGCCGCATGCAGAATTCACCTGAAATTCTTCATCCCAAGAAACTCCCTGAGTCCCCTTCATCACTTGGGGAAGGCCGGACCCTGCTCCTGTCTGGCTGCCTTCCACATGCTGGCCACGTGCATATCTACAAGCCAACAGGAAACCGGTCTGGTTATCATCTGACCACATGCCCAGGATGAGATTCACTTCCCGACGGCTCTTGGATGGACTACCTCCCTCCGGCTTTGTGATGGGCACCAGGAAACTTGCTTTATCCTGGCAGGAGCTGAGATGGTTGCAGAAAAAGTCTGTGAGCAGGAGGGAGCCAGCATCACTCAGGACCTCATCCGTGTGAGGTTTCTGGGGCAGCAACCTGGGGACTCAGCCTTCCAGGAGCCCCCCAGGACTTTCTGTGTGTTGAGTCTCCACTCGTGTTTGTAATGGCCTTTGTTCCTCACACCTGACTACCACATGCATGTACCGAAATAACCGAACCCAGCTGATCTCCATTTTATACATATCCTTGATCTTATCTTCACTGCCCCCTACTCTCCAGGAATTATTGTTCAGTTTTTTCTTCTCCATAGCACTGAGTGTATTATTAACTGAGTGTCCCTTACCTATGACAAGTAATTATTTCAGCATGCTTCTTCTGTGGGTCATCAAGTCCCCAAAGAAAAGTCTTTAAATCTGCTTGACTACAGCAGTGTCCCTTCCACCTCATATCAGTTCCAAAAGGAGTCTTCCAGAAGCCACACACAAGACTTGGGGCAGGCAGTGCCATCTGTCACACTGCAGCAGTCACAAGCTAAGGCAAGAATGTCTCCTGCGTTGGGATCGCACCCCAAGAGGCATGAATAACTTCCAGCCCACTCAGAAGGCAGGGATTACATCAGGGAGGCGGTTTGTGCTGAGTCACCACCTGGCCCTTTACACCCTGCTATTTCACCTGCTCTCCGTGTTGCTGGAGGGAAGAAAATCCCGAGAAGTGTTCAACCCCATGCCATGTTTCTGAGGATTCGTCACCACGGTTGGAGTCATGGTTTGGCTCCTCCTGATGTGATATTTATCAATCAACGCACCCATTGCCTGGTGGCTTTGTTGAGACCTGCTGAGGACGCACAGAAACAGACAAAATGTGGAGTGCCTTTTTTTCCCTATGAAAGAGGGAAATTTGAGAATAATTAACCAGGAAACAAACCTATGCAGACAGACTTCTTACACTTTCCAGATTTATACAGAGCACTTGACACCAAATTGATCCATGATTCTCTCTCACCAGTATTTTTAAATAGCTAGAGCTATCTAATAGGAATATTTCGATAACCATTAAGTGTCTTCTCACTATGGAAACCCTGAAGAAGGACATCTTTTCTCATCAAAACCATGACCTCTAATATATAGATGGATATTTAGCTTTTGTACAACACAGGTGGAGTCTGCAATTCAAACCAAGTCTCTCTAGGCTTCTAAATGACCTAGACTCAAATAGAAGTGAAACTTGGATCCTTTTACAGTTCCACTCTGTGCTGCTGCTACAATTACAGTCCCCAGCTATGAGCCGCAAAATCTCACCATTAAGCTACCTCTGAAGTCTGCGCAGTTTCAGGAATACATTCACAGGTGGGTCTGTTCTAAAGCAGGAGGAGGACGGTGAAGGTGTTCCGGCAGGAGGAGCGCACCAAACACGTGTCAACAGCTGTTTTCAGTTCATCTAAGTTGGAAACTGGTTTTTTGAGTAATCCGAGGGCAAACTCACTTCTCCAGCTGAGTCTAAAAAGTAAAGAGTACACAGGAAGCTTAAGGATTTGGTAGGCCTCAGTGCTCCCTGACTATTAACAAACAAATGTTATAAATCAAGTTGTCAAAGTTATCATTTAGGAACCCCAGTGCTCATCTGTACAATGAACTGTCATTGCAGGGAAATGTTAAAGCAACACTACCAGTGCATCATTGATAAGAACTATGGAAATATAGCATAGATCCATTATGGTGTCTTTCTAAAATCCCTGTGGAATCACACTGTTTTCCAGAATGCAAGAAATTCCTGATCCACATTCAGACCCAATGCAGGGCGGTAGACCCAGCATGCCGATGCACTTTTATCTGGGGAGAAAGAGAAAATGTCCAAAGCAGATGTGTGCTACCCTAACGTGTGCCTGGAGGGACATCATGAAGGGGTTCTAAAGTGAACTGTGACTTTGATTTGTCCTCCATTGTAGAGATGCTACCGATTGGAGCCACTCGAGATGAGAAAATGAATGAAGGAAGTCATGGGACTCGGTATTTTGTACCCAACAGACTAATTCAAGTTAAGTTTTGCCAAGTTGTTCATATTCAAAATATGCAAGCACTGGACTGTGATTTTATGCTTTGCTCTTTATCCCAAAGACACACACAAGATCTTGTATGAGTGTAATTAAGGTTGTCACTGTTTTATTAGCTATCATGCAGGACCCATGTACTATCTAAAACTAAGCAACTGCTGAAAACAAATGGGGAAGGTTTACACAAATCAAAATACCTCCAATGTGATATTCAGTAAGCAAGGCTAATACCAATATTATGTACCCATCTCTGGGACAAAATACCCAGCTCCTACAACTTTAAATCTAAACCATAGCAATAATGCAGCTCAATACATACATGTTAAAATACAGATTCCAAAATAAATATGCTTTCCTACTTACATTTCTGACAAGTCCAGCATCATAGAATTCATGAAAGTGTTTCTTTATTATTTATTTCTAAATTCTATCTCTAATGATAAGTCATTTAGCTGCATATTCATTAACTCTAGTTTGCAGACTGAGCTACATTCGCACACTAAGCCATAGTCCTTGGAGGAAAAAGCAAGCAAAAGGAAATGCAACTTGTGTACGCCGTTTTATCTTTTCCTTTACAGAGCCACATTAGCAGGGACAGCTTCCTCTGCACAAACCCTGCACTGGCTCCCAAATCCTGACAGCTCTCACCTCTTCTGGTCCCTGGACACACTTTCAGAATGTGATGTGTGGTGTGGCGGGTTTTGTCTCATCAGATTCTGCATGTGGCACACTTTCAGCATTTATCTACTCCATCACCCCCTGCTGCACCTCACCCCATGTTCCTTGGGGGGGCGCTCAGTGGGTTTTTATCATATTTGCACCGCTATTACTTGCTTTATGCCCTCTCTTTCTCCACTTCCTCTTCTCTGCTGTTTGTCAGATCTTTGAGCCCACATATGAGAAAGAACATGCATGACATCTGTCCTTCTGAGTCTGTGTGACCTTTTTTTGCTTGAAGTGATGATCTGCAATCCAACCATTTTTCTGTAAAAGACCCAACTTTGTTTGTTTTTGAGCAAAGCAGAAGTCCACTATGGATATGTGTCATATTTTCTTTATCCATTCACCTGTTGAGGACACTTAGGCTAGCGCCTGTCTTGACTACCATGCACTGTGCCACAATATGGACAGGTGTTCTGAGGAAGGCCGACTACAGTGCCATCAGGCATGTAACAAGAAGCGGTATAGCAAGATCAACTGGTAGTTCTATTTTTAGTTTTTTTGAGGAATTGCCATAATGATTGTACTAATTTACATTAGTGCCAGCAGTGGGGAAGGTCCCCCCTCCCACGTCTTCACCTAGGTTTATTTTCCTGCACACTTGATGACACCATTCTCACTAGGATGAGATGGAATAATGTAGGTTTGGTTTGTGTTTCCCTACTGGCTGAAGATGCTGGGCCCCTGTCATCCCTTCGTGTCAGTTAGATGCAGCTGGTACACTGTGCCCTGCCCATCATCTCTAACCTCTGCCTTTTCTGTATATATATGGAATGTTGAAGTTTCCAAAGATGACTATGGATTCATCTCTCTCTTTTCCCACCTCTCTCAGTTCTTGTGTGGTATATTTTGAGGCTCTGGAGTGTGTCATACACAGACTTACTTACTTTGTCTTCTTCCAAGATTGACTATATCAATATGTGATGTTCTCCTTTATCCCTAATGTTTTTTTTGAAGTCTCTGGACATTTAACTCACTAATTACAGCTACTTTAAACTCCTTCTCTCAAGACCTGATCTAAAGACTGGAGAGGAGGACAACTTCATCTCTTCTGCAGAGTTTCTCTTTATCTCTGTGCGCGCCTCAGGATACAGCACAGCCGACATGCGTTGAAGGAGACAGCAGGTGATGAGAGAGAAAGAGCAAAATAGAAGATACATGCACAGATGTAGGAAAATCTTTTGCAAATGGATAAGTGAACAAGACACAGAGGGAGAAAGAGGAAGGGATGGGGACAGGGAAGACAAGGGAAGAAACAGTGATGAAGATAGAGCTTTTGCAAAAGGGAATAAAACTGACAGTTGGAGGGAGCAAGCTGGGAGATGGGAGGTTTAGGATAGAAAAAAAAATGTAGATGTGTTATGTACTTGAACCAATGGCCCACAATAAATATAATCACTACGCAAACATACGCTGATAAATTTCAAAAAGGAATGTAGAGAAGATGAATTGCTACTAAAAGTTAGAAAGAACATTGAGTTCAGAATCATGAAATATGTTTCCAAGTTTACCTCTGTCACTTTCTAAATGTGTAAGATTAGATATTTTGCTAGGATTCTGGAAGCCTCTACCGCCTCCTCTGTAAAAAGATCAGGACCCTTTCCTTACACTGCTGAGGGGGCTGCAATGCCTTTCGACACCCCTGTTCCATCTGTTCCCCATGGTCCCTTGAGGTCCAGACCAAAGGGAGATCAGAATCTCAACTTCATCCTGTAGAAAAACTAGGGCCAAGGAGATTAGAACTGAGGAATGTAACAAAGATGACAACTGGTCTACCACAGCCCCGCACACTTCCAAACTCACTGGTCAGCATCACTGTTGGCTTTGTGGGGAAACCCATTTGGTTCTTATCTGGTTCCATCTGGGATCAAGAAGCATGGAAAAAATTGAGTTCGTGTATCTGAAGTGTAAATTTGGTTGTTTCATCCCAGAAAGGCCAAAGCTTTCACCAACCTCCACTAGGACCCTTGGCAGCAGAACTGATCTAAATCCACTCATTTCCCTGTCCAGGAGGCTGCATTAGACATCACTGTGGGAAATTGTGACTGGAATCACACTGTGACATAGCCAGAGCCTCCACTTCCTACATCCCCACAAACTTTTCCAGAATTCATAACCAATATCCCATCTCTTCCTTGGAGCTATAAACCAGGGTTAATTTATTTCTAATTCAATTTGTGTTTCATGGGGGCAAAATAATAATCTGTGGATGGTTTTCAAATATAAAAATAGGAAGCAAAATTTCCATGACGATTTAGAGTGAAATTAAAGTAATTAGATGTGCCAATGAAATAAATCATTCTCTTATTCTTTGAGGAATAAAAGCACCCGTTCAGTTTCTGTTGCTCTCAGTATTCCAAGGGAAAGAGTGAAGTGCAAGGTCCCCGAGACAGATGGACCTTCGGAGCCCTTCCCACTTCCTCTCCCTCTTTGGAGACAAGGGTCTTCATACCTGCTTTTTTGCCCAGGCTGATGCTGAACTTGCCATCCTGCTGCCTCAGCCTCACAGAGTGCTGTGGAGACAGCCTATGCTGCCCCCACTGACTCTTCCTGTGCTGTCAGAGATCAGAGATCCTTTCTGCTTAGGATGTAGTTAGGAGCCCAGCACACTCGGGAGAGCACATTCTTTCTGCCCAGCATCCCTATTTTTGTGAATCCTGAACTTATATAGTCACTCTGGGTAGCAGTCCAGGGCACAGACACACCTTCTTTGCCAAGACACCCAAGCTAACACTGTATCTGTACACAGCCACATGCTGGGTTAGTACCCCTGAGACCTGGACATGGTAATTTACATCTCAGCAAAAATATCAGCAAATACATGCACACATGGTTTTTAAAATAGTATTTTTCATACATAACAATATGACTTTATGTCTTAGACATTTCTGAAATACAGCCCACAACTCTTCTCCAGGACATAATTAACCACTGTAATTATTGAGTTTGAATCTTTCCATCAGGCTTGGACATCTTATTTGGTAATATTTTCTACTAATATTGTCCGAATAACTAGAAAGTTGTCTGCTCAAGTCCTTTACAGTGGTACTGCAGTTCAGGAACTTAATTCTTTACACGATTCTGGTCCCACACTGAATCAGAAGAACCAAATCAAATTCAGTGTTAGGTTCAGTGTTGAATTTGATTTGGTTCTTGTCCAATTCAGCCTGTGATCAGAATCATGTAAAGAATTAAGTTTGTGAGCCAAAGTACCACTGCATAACTAAGTATTTGCCATAAATACTTTAAAAGACAAGCTACTATTTGACAGTCTTGATGACAGTGAACAGGTATTAAAAAAAAGAAAGAAGAAAAGCAGAGCGGAGGAAAGCAAAGAAGGAGCTGAGAGAAAAACAGGAGAAGAAATAAATATAAAAGTAGTGACTGCCTGGAAAGAAAGAATGGAGCAGACAGATCCACACATGGGCTTCACTGGCAAAAGGATCATTTCTCTGAAAACTGGCTGCAGGTACTGGGTCCAGGGGCAGCTCACCAGGCTCTGACAGGCTCAGGACCTAAGTCATCCTCACAGCTCAGCATGACCCATACTCAGCTTTGAGAAAAGGAAGGTTTTCTGCTAATGCAGGAATGACTTCAAAATCTTTGTTCTGCGGTATTTTTTCTTTCTTAAATTTTCCATTGCTTTCAGATAATCAGTTTTCTCCAAGTAAAAAATTATCATTCACACTTTTAGGGCTTGTAATGTACAAAACAATTGAATCTATATGTCTCAATTCAGAATCCTGACAGTAAAATGTTTAGCACAATTTAAGTGTGTGCAATGTACTTATGTTTAAAAAAACAAATTTATAATAACATTTGGCATTATAATTTGTGATTTGATAATATATAAATATCTAATGTGATTCTTTAAAAATCTTGAAAGAAACCTTATTCATAGCAATGTTTTTTTAAGTTGCATCATGACTCTAAACTCATTTCTTACCCACCAAAGGAATGTGTATACCAGACTTGAATCGTAGAGGAAAGGTTGCTTTGAGGTTTTAAATGTTTACTTATTAGAATAATATTAGCTAAAAAGGCCAGAACTTCTTAAAATCTGCACATCTCACCTCAACTTTATCACATGGCTTTGTTTTGACTCTTGCTATTTTAAGATCTTAAAAAAAACCCTTCAGTATAACAATTATTTAACTTTTAGCAATAGTTCACTATTTACATAAATAAAATCTACTTCCTTTTATAAGATAATCACTCTATATCCTCTGTCAGTCAATGTAATACAGCTCTACTATGGCTTGTAAGCTCTCTATATTCTACTCCTTTTAAGGGGAAGACCTGAAAAAGTAATGTTTTCCCTATATATTTCAACTTAATAATTTGCTATCTCAGAAGGACAGATGTCTACATACATACAAATTTATGTTTTTTAAAGGTACTTACAATCTTCATGTTGCTTTCATGTAGAAGAAGATTTCCACTGTATGTATGTTTTTTGTTGGGTTTTCATATAAAATCGGCCTGCGGTGCTCATGTTGCTTTTATGTTATAGGGGGTCTGCCCCTGCAGATGTCTGCTGTGAGTTTCTACTGTGTATTGTTTTCTTGCTTTGACACTCTTCTTTCCCAAATTATCTGTAATAAAGGGATAGGTTTCTTAGTTTTAGTTTTTCTTGTTTAATTTCCAATTTAATTTAGACATTTTTATAGATAAAATTTTAAATTGCTGTAGAATTTCTCAGACACTTTCCATCTTAGTCTCTGTCTTTTTGTTGAGTGCCAGTAGTCAGGCCCAGCCAGGCAACCCCATGCACTGGCCTGGCAGGGGCCCCATCCATCCTTGACCATGCCCATTGGCCAAGTGAGGCCACACCCACTCTCTGGCCACGCCTATTGGCACCAAGAGGCCCCTTATGGCGGAGTTCTAAATCCCCCAGGTCTTGTCCTCCCTCTTTTGTCATCTACTGATATGCAAACAAAATCTCGATGCAGAAAGAACTTACGGTGCAATCTGAGGATACCTCTTAAAATATTGTGCAAACTGTTAAAAAAATATCATCACTCCCCAAGTGTCCTCATTCCCCTGGAATGCAAGATTTCCTGAGACATCATCTTTCAGATTACAGTCATTCTGGGTGTGTGTGTGTGCTTTAGCTTGTTTTACTGTAACCGAAAATTACTTAAGCAAGCAGGAGACCCTCACCTGCATTTCTCAGACAATAAAAGGTAGTCTGCCCCCGTCTCGAAAATGACAAATCCCAGAGTCAGATTTTCTGTGGAGGCTGTGGTAGCTGCCTTTGTGTGATACAAATCAGGGTAAAAATGGTAAATTTGGTTCCTCCTTTAAAAGACAGAATATGTGTGGTGAGCATTCCAGTCTTCCAGCTGCGTCAGAGCAGGACTATTCATTCAGCCTGTTGTTCCACGCTGCACTTTACAGCCAGCTGTTTCCAATCGCGCAATGTGAATCTGGTACCAGGACTTGGTAAGCGAAGCAGTTGGACCATGTGCCACACATTCCCCCACACTTAGGAAATGGATTTATCAGTTGTTTCAGAAGATTTGTCAGCTGTGCATTGATTGTTCCTTGTGAACAGTGACAGATCAAGCAGCACATGCCTAGAGCAAGTCTCCACATTGTGAGCAGCAGGCACCCTAGTGTCCCGTGGGGTGTCTCTGCCCCCCACACCCACGTCTGTCCTTTCTCCTCACCACATGGCATGCTCTGCTGATCTCTCTCTGTGTTCCTCTGTCCCGTCTCTGGGGTGTTTACAACCTTGTTCCTTCTTTGCTGCCTGTTTGTTTGACCTCCATGAACCTTATGTCTGACCTGCACCTGGTCTTGACCTTGCTCAAAGCTCAGGACCATCACTTACGTTGCGGTGTACATTTCCTCTCATACCTGCATCCTGCACAGGTCAGCATCTCTGCCCACCTGCTGCCCTCTGCTAATGTGGCCTCTTTCTTTAAAAAAAAAAAAAAAAAGCTGCCCTCTTCCATACCCCAGCTCTGAGAAGCTTCCACATCAAGATATTTCCATAGTGACTTTAATTTAAACTGAATAGGGGTGGAAGAGGCATCAACCGGGAGGACCCAGGAGGTTCCAAGGCTAGGGTCACCTATGAGTGGCAGAGGATTCGTCAGAGCTCAGAGCTGCACAGTGAAGTCAGGAGGTACTTGGGGGAGGAAGAGAAGGAGGAAGAGTTTCTCAGAGAAGGCCTGATGGTGGGAAATCTCCATGGAAAGAAGTGTAAAAGAAAGATCAGATTTCCCCAGGTAAGCATGAACACCTTATGAAGAGCAACTGATAAAGAAAATGCATATATAAAATCTTATAGTATATAGATTTGGAGCTATGAAAGGGAAAGAATGAGAGGGGGAGGAAGAAAAAGACAGAGGGAGAGAGGAACAGAAGAGAACAAGGAGGAGAAAAAATATCATCCCACACTGACGTATTTTAGTTGTATTTGAACAAAAGTCTCAGAGATGAAAATCCTGCCTTCATTTTTATCCCCATACTTTCTTCTCCACAATGTGCAATTGCGCTAGCGCATCACCTCGCAGAGGGAACCAAGCCTCAGACCTCTGCTGCTCAAGGTGGAGTTTGTGTCTGATCTTCCAGCCCAGAGTCGCGCGGTCATGGCCCATCCACTGGTTACATGACCCCAAGGCAGAACAGAAGCCACATTAGCCAGTGAGAGAGACAATTTCAGGGAAAGCAAGACATTAAAATTGACTTCTTGAGAGTATCTAAGAGTTCACTCGGGAATAACTCTCTGCCCTGTATAGTCTTGGATTTCTCAAGCACATATTCGCCCACATTATTCAAGGAGCACTTTCATTGACAGCTAAAAACACAAGCCACTATGTCAGATAATAATCTTTACATGAGTGTAGAAAATACCAGAAAATGAGTAGTTCAACCAAGATAGAAATTTTGGTCTCTGACAAGCAAAAGAATTCTGGGAGAAGGCAGCCAAGTGCTCCCAGGAACTTGCAGGGAGCCTGCCTTCCCATACCCGGCATATGACTCCTCATGGGCCAGCGTGGCTGCTGATCCTTGTCATTACATCCACCTTCCAGAGAATTAGCAGCAGGAAGAAATAGAATGAGGAGTTAGAGAACCAGGACGAGTGTGCTCCCTCTCTTTTGACAGTCTTTCCTGGAAATCTCTCCATCACGGCCCTTGCTAGGCAGAGATGAGTCACTGGTGTCCTCCCTGCTAAGAAGTGCATGCATTGAAATTGTATTCCAGATGGCCACAGACTCAGCTCGAAACGCGAGCGCTGCCATCAAGGAAGTGGGGAAGTGGATAATAAGACTTCACAGTCTCTGTCATGCCATGGATTTCATTCTCATGCAGTGGTTGTATTTCATTCATACCTAAAGGACTTCCTCACTCTGTATCACGTTTAGTCACGTGACCACAACACCTTCATGTGATCATGTCATTCGGCTCATATTTCCTGACACAGAGCAACATACAGCTATTTCCTCTTCATGTAGAGACTTTACTTGTGCAGTTTCTCTTGCTGCTTTATAGACACTTCTCCTCACATCTGAAATGTTCTAGCCCATGAGGGTTTAATGCATGGAGAATGGTGTGTGAACGGTGGTAATATAAATAAGCAAACATGGCAGGCAGGTCCTTATGCCGTTGGGCACGGGCCCGCCTTCTCCTGTGTGTCCCTTCTCCGCCCCCTCCTCACAGCCTCCTGAGCTCTCTCCATTCGATGTGGCCCTGGGAGAAATGGCACTCCAACCCAGCAATCTGCCAGCAGCCTGACTCAGCTTCCTGGAAAGTGCACTCTTCACTTGGGAGAAAGAAAAGCAGCAGTTGGGGTCAGGTGGAGAGAGACCCGCCAAGGCCCAAGGAGATGACCATACCTGTGGGGATTTTTCTTGGGGCCACGCTGGCTTCCTGGTCACACATTCACAATGGTGCCCAGTACATTCCACACCAACAATACCTGCCTGTCACTTCCCAGGGATAGTAACCTGCCAGAAGGGGACTCTCTCCTCTCTCACCCTGAAGTGCTGGCTGTTCTATGAACTTGGTAAATGTAGGAACTTTTTTAATAGGAGAGGAGAGATAAATGGATGGATGGGTGAGCAGATGGATGCATGCACGCATGGATGGGTGATTGAGCGAGTGGACGGGTGGATGGCTGGACTGACGGAGACAGACATTCAGTTTATATTTACCTATTTTATAATTTCTGCTACTGTAAAAAAAGAGTCATTTCATTGTCTCATTTTATAACCAAGCATGGTTCCTACATCAGGAAGTGATTTATGTTTGTAGATGTAGGTTTATTTTTAACTAACCACATTTTACTGCATTCAATTATTACTTGCAGCAGGGCCCCGATTTTCCTCTGCACAGTTTTCCGGGAGGCCAGGGTGTCATCTGCACAGGACAACACATGTGTTTCTTTTCCCTTCAGAATTCAATGTATTTGGCTCTAGCTGCTGTGCTTTATTTCACCCCCTAGACTTTTCCGAAAGATGTTGAAAGCAGCGCTGAGCTGCGACTCCTTCTGCCGGCCGAGGTTGTGTGGACACACCCAGGCCGCAACGCTGGGCGCTAGACGGTGCGCTGCAGAAGCCACTCTGGTGCTCGGCCTCAGCACCCCAAGCGGTGTCCAGATGGCTACTCCGCAAGGTGGCATCTCTTTCACCTCAGAAGCAATGAAACTACACGAGTCTTTGGTGAAACCAGAGGTTTTTCATTTCATTTTTGTTGTTTGTTTTCATAGTCCCGGGGACTGAACCCAAACATTCCCACGAAACCTCACCCCCTTCTGGAGACAAGGTCACACCAAGTCGCTAAGCAGCCCAGCTGGGGCCCCTGCCTCAACCTCCCAGAGCACTGGGATGACACACAACCCTGAGCCAGGCTCAAACCAGAGATTTTAGGCCTCCACATTCATCGTGCGATCTGGGACCCCCTCCTGTGACACTTGAATCTCCCGCACATGTCCCCAGGGTGTCCACCCCACTGGCACAGCGATTATTCCCAGGTGACTGTTCCAGAAGCTGTTCAGGCATTGACTTCCACACTGGCCGTGGGGGACAGTAGCTTTTACACCATATACGTCATGGGAAGTGAAGCAGTGTTTCCTGAGAAAAGAATGCAGCGGGAAGTAGATGCCAGAAATGCTAGGTGTGAAAGAGCGTTAAATTGTTCTTTCTCTGAACTGCGGACGGCCGCGGAGCTTCCCTTGCGGACGCTCGCGGTGAGTCACTGAGGAGGAGGAAATGGTGTACGTGCGCCGCCCCACGCTGAGAAAGCCCGCCGCGCGCACCCACCACCAGCCTCTGCTGCCGGGAAGCTGGCTGGGAACTCAGAGGAAAGACAAAGGGGAGGAAGGTGGAGGAGAAGGAATGGAGTTTCCAGTACACAGCCCTGAAATATTTTCTATAAAGTCTCTCTCCAGTTCAGGCTGACTGAATCCACAGGATCCTGCCTCAGCCTTCTGAGTGCTGGGGTTACAGGTGTGCATCATCATGCCCAGAAATGAACAGCCTCATTTTGCCTTTGCCTGGCCCTGACACTGACCGGGACAGTCCCATCTTGGCGATACTCAACAAGAGGATGCACGGTGGGTGTGCCGTTAGCTCCACCTCCTTCCCACCTGGTTCCCAAAGGGTGAGGAGACGTTACTGACTTGAGGGGTTCCTGCTTGGGGAGGCTGAGTCGCCGGGCCAGAGGATGTAGAACCCTTTTTATCCCCTGCAGTATCTTGGTGCCAAGCGCAGGGCAGACCCATGGTCCCCAGGTCACTACAGAGAGCCCCGGGGCCTGACGGTGTCCCTTCCATGTTGCCATTACAGACGCTCTAGGGGCTGCTTCCTCCTTTTTTTTCCTTTTTTTTAATTATCTTTATTGGTACATTAAATATACACATCATGCTTGCTTTTGGATCCAGATGTGGCCAGATGTAGGCTGCTAATGCCGTCCTGGAGGGGAGGCTTGAGTGGGGCCCCCAGGGGTTATTCCCAAGGTGGCAAGTCCTAGAGCCAGGGCATTCACTATCCTGGATGGCGCTGTGTCACCCCGAAGGAGAAACGCCTTCCACATTCCTGGCAATGGTGAGCACAGAGCTTGGGTGGATGCACTCAGCCTGTGCACCGGTCCCGAGCCAGGAATGGGAGGAGCATGATTTTAGTGTCACACAGCAGCAGAGGTGTCGTCCATCCCCAGCTGTGGTTTGCCTACTCACTGTGGATGTGGCCTTGCAGATCCCCACCGTGGATCCGAAAGTCACCGCACTCCCAGGATAAGCCCCGAGCCTGCAGGTGCAGTGTCATTGCCCACAGCCCCCCTGGCATCTCCCCCGAAGACCCGCTGGTGTAACTGATGACATCGCACCACGGTTCAAGGGACAAAAAACGAGAACCATGGTAAAACCGACAACAGCAAGGCCCTGACATCACTGGA
Source organism: Petromus typicus (assembly GCA_004026965.1). Taxonomy (NCBI): domain Eukaryota; kingdom Metazoa; phylum Chordata; class Mammalia; order Rodentia; family Petromuridae; genus Petromus; species Petromus typicus. Next base: position 41,622 of record PVIR01004788.1, on the reverse strand, counting down.
AAAAGGGCTCAGTGGCTGAGCAGGTTTGGGGACCAAAAGAAGGACTCTCAGAACTGGATCTGCACAGTTAAGAGCCAGAATGATGCGTCCAAGCAGTTGGGGTCAGGTGGAGAGAGACTAGAAAGTCAGGGGAGCACAAGCCTCATGGGTCTGGGAGAGGCAGGCGAATTCTTCTATCCAGTTCTTCATCAACAATGGTGGCGGTGAACTAGTCGGGCTTTGGCGGGAAAGCACCTGGGGGGCCATTCCCGGACTGACCGTCAGGGAAGGCCCTGAGAGGAAGGCGATACCTCAGACAGGTGGACGCTTGACAACACCGACACCTTGCAGAAGGATTAAGTCTACCCTACTTGCAACATTGCGAAACAAGGATCCATGTAAATGCCTGGTTATCATATTGACTAAATGACTGTTTACCAGTTACACTGAAGTAAAGCCTCGTGCCAAGAAAGCAATATTTCCACATCTAATAATAAAGTCAGAAAACATGGTAAGAAAGCACACATTCAGACTGGGGACATGGCTCCCTGTGCAGGGCCTTGGGATGAATCTCCAAGGCTACAGAAATAAAAACAATATATATGATGACATTTGAATGTAGTTCAAAAGCCCCATGGACCAAACACACTGCAAACAAAGCTAAAGCCAAGTGCAAAACTCAGCAAATCCTGTGCAGCCGCCGGTGGCCGAAGCAGGTGTCCCTGAGAGTTCACAACACAACATTGAAGAGAAATACACGAGAACAGATGCTGGCAAAGAGGTGATGCCAACAGCCAGGAAGGAGAAGGTGCCCACTCCCTCGGGCTCAAAGCAACCCATGTTCATCCTCCCCACCTAAATCCAGTCCCTGCCGCAGAGCCTGGCATGGAGGCAAGAGCGGCGTGTGTGCCCCTGGCTGGCTGAGGCTCAGTGGTCTGCTGTCTGCTGCCCTGAAAGGTGGCAGCCCTTTGCCACTTCAGGCTGTTTGTAGATGCAAAATATTTTTTAGAAATTCCACCAAGTTCCAAAAAGCCCAACTTGAATTTCACAGCCCCACAAGTTGTTCACGGAGCTGGAAGGGAGCCTTGGCATGTGGACACTGTGCCAGCATCCTCGGGAACCCAGAGGTGAAGCGGCAGTTCTAGAGGGGGTGTGTGGGTTAGGAACCAACACGAAGTCGTGTGGCATTGGGGGTTTCAGCAGCACGTGTGGCAGAGCCCCTTGTCAATGCTGAGGGATGACTGTTGGTCAGCAAGACTTCAGTTCAGACCACAGTGTCTCCTGCCTCCCTCTGCCAGCACTCATGCCTACTACAGCTCTGCACCAGCTGGAAGAGGCAGAGTGCAACAAAGAGGAAAGAAGACACTCAGGCAGTGGAGACGCTGAGCCTGCAGCACTGTGGCTCTTCCCGGCCCTGGCCCCGCAGCTACATGGGGATCAAGCTGAGCATGCAGACACCAGAGCATCGGTCGAACCTGTGTCCCTCGCAGCCCCCTGCACCATCACGGAAACAATGATGAGGGATGGACAGTGCCAGGAGAAATCTAGCACCAAGATACAAGCCAGATGTGTGTCGTCTAGACAATCCCAGATCGTGACCCGACTGCAGCTCCACAGATCCAATTATCCCCTGTGCTGCACCCACATTTCCAGCCACAGAGAGACTCACTCCGGGCGGCCACAGTCACATTCCCTCCCGTGCCGCTCACGACACTGGAAAACCCAACTTTGCTCAAATCCAGATGCCAGAATAAAAAGCCAACCTAGCGGCAGATGGCCGAGTAGAAGGCGTGAGTGGGTCCTGGGGAGGGGTGAGGGGTGGCGTCCATCTGTGCCTCGCAGGGACCGTGGGAAGCAGGAGTGTGGGAAGGAACCGACCTGCTCTAAATATGGCCTCGTCAGAGATTCTTCAGGGCTGAATCAATTAAGAATGGGACAGGCTGGGTGTTTCTGGTACTTCTGCTGGCAGGAAGGGTTCTGCCTCCTGACCCGACCATCAAGGACACGTCTGGAAATATCCTCAGAATGTGGGATCTGGGTTTGCAGAGAGCAGTACAGGTTTGGTGAGTGTCAAGAAAGTTCAGAGGCAGCTGTGTGGAGCCAGGGAGCACTGGCGTTGCAGCCGTGTGGACTTCCTGCCATGAGCGGAAGTGGGCGATAGGACATGATGTTTATAAGCTGGGGTTGAAAAGTGATATTGTATCACAGATTTTCTCTTTTGGGTAGACTCCTAAAAACCCTTTCTCCTAGTGACTCCTCCTCATAATAATTATCCCCATCTCCCGGGAGAAAGAACTTGGATTCTAAAACAAGAAAGTCCCCAAAGATCACGTTGGACATTAGAGTTTCACAGGGTTTCCTAGATGGTGGGCCACGCGGGGACCCCTTTTCTGTGTGTCAAAATGAGCCAAGAGAGAAGGGAGATAGATCGAGACATCTTTCCTGGTTACCTCTCACTCTAAGTATTTTTATGACATCTTCAATAAAGACCAATCTACACACAACACTTTGTCACCATGAATGCTGCAGAGAATGGGAAACTGGGTATGAAGATGTGTCGCAAAAAACAGAACTCCTGTGAATGGAGGAGTACAATATAGGGCCTTTGGGATGAATTAAGCTACCTTTGAGTTTTGGACCTGCCCTGGTGATACATGAAAATAAGACCTCCGTATTTCCAGCCATAAACCAAGAGCCTAGTCATACATGCTTTTCAGTGCTGGAGTGAGAGCTTAGGTTACAAGTGCAAACTCTCTAGATCAGGGCTTGGCAGAGACTTTCTTCTGTGTCCTGAGCTAGTGCTTAAGACCTGATCTTGGGATTGTTCTCTTAATAATCATCATATGTTCTTGGTTAAAGTCCCCTCCTCTCTCGGAAACCTCCAATTTCTCATGTGTCAGTATCATGCCTTGCTTACAGCTGTCTTTTCAAAAAGACTTTCTCAAGTAATGCCCTTAAACTTTGGGAGGGTGACCTCAGAACATCTTCCAGTCGTGATGGGACAAGAACTCGAGATGGATCACAAATCGAATCATGGCATGCTCACTGCTGGGACAAAGTGCCATCTACTTGCCTTTGATACACGGCTGCTCAGAATGGTAAAGAAAGTTCAAAGGAAGGCAGTGTATTTTGGTTCCCAAAACCTGGTCAGTCAAGTGATGCGAACAGACTTTCCCACTGAAAATAAGGGAGATGTCCGGATGAAGTGTCAGGACACCATGAACATATAAGAGAACCGCAGGAGAACCAGGGGTACCCAGTCTGTGCAGAGGGACCAGGGGTCCACAAAGGAAGCGTGGGAATGAAACCAGTTCAGGACTGAGCATTGTTGTTTATTTAGAAAAATGGGAGCTCCAGACTCGACCCCTCACAAGGCAGTTTGGCTGGTACCCAAACCTGAGGCCTTCCCCACAGGGCAGCTCCCTGCTTCTGTCTGCTCCCACAGAGGGGTCCATCTTTAGTTTTCAGAGAGCCACCCCCCCCAACCATGCAAAGAATACAGCCCACACAGCAGCTTCCCCGGGCTGGGGAAGAGCCATGTGCATCTCTGTGTTTGTACACATGTACTTATGTGTGCATACATGTCTATGAGGGTACACACGTGTGTTATCCTCTGGTGAGGATCTTCTCACTCATATAGCAGGACAGAGCAATCATCAAACTCAGAGCTCTCTGTCTCTTTCTACAAAGCTGCAATGGATCATGGGAACCTTGACCTTATGACCTCATTTCCCTAGCTACCTCCTGAAAACCCCACCCCCAAATACCACCAGAATGTGAACTGTAAGGTTAAATTTCTGACACATGAATTTTAGAAGGACACACTCAAAGCAGAGCACAAATCAAACCCAATAGTATGAAAAATAACAATCATCATTCAAATCGGGTTTCCCCAATTGACAGATTATCACACAAGAGACCAAATTAGCAGATGGCAGATTGCATCATTATATGACTGACTTTCAAGGGAAGCAGAAAGGACATCTGATAAATTTCAACCTCCACTAACATCTTTATAAATCCTTTAAAAGGAGAATGCTTCAGCAGGTAAATGAGACTATAAAAATCATTCTGTGAGACTAAGTCCTATAGCTTACACCCTAAAAGCTTCTCCTTTGAGAGGGGGAACAGAAGGACAAGCGCCCTCCAACAGCGTTCAGCCCAGCACTGTGGAGGGGAGCGTGTCACATCTAGGAAAGTAGAACCAAGAAAGGAAATGAAAAGGGCCAGACTGGAGAGCAAGGAAGAGAACTCACCTTACCCAGGACTGATATAACTACTGAGACAGAGAACCCCCAGACTATCAAATGTCACACACAGAAATCACAGCTCTGTTAAAGCCAGGATCTAGAGAACAAAAAGTTAAAGCCACTTAAAAAGTGATGCAGTAGGTTTTTATAAGAAGTTATTAAAACACACAAAAATCCAGAATGTTTTTCAAAAAATTGCTGAATTTGTATATATCAAAATAAAAAAGAAATAGCTAAAATATTTTAATGTTAAAAATCAAGCAATACATTAGTGAATAAAATTCCAATCTACGTATCTGATATTAGACTAGCAACTAAAATGTATGCCCCTGTCTTCTAAGTTGAAAGCAATTGATCTGGGTCCCTGGGTTCCATGAGGTGGTGTTAGAGTTCCACTTCCCAGAGCCACTGCTAGAGACAAGGAAGTCAGAGGGTGTGGGGGCAGCGGCTGCAGTGCAGTGAGCATGTTGGTGATGTCAGCTCCGGTGTACACCCCACCCCTGCTGGTGAGGGTGACCCTCCTCACCCACCCAACACACCAAAGCCTCGAGGATACACTCATAACAAAAACATCACAGCTCTGGGCTGAGCAACAAGAAGCCCGCACCTTTGTGGTTCCAGCGCCTGTCTTGCAAGCGCAAGGATGCAGGTTCGATCCCCGGTAACCACATACAATACTGGGCATGGAGACTCAGGCCCAGCAGCAACCAGTACCACATACCACAGTGCCGGGCGTGGTGGCTCACGCCTGTCATCCCAGCATTCGGGAAGCAGAGGCAGGAGGATTGCTGTGATGTGAGTTGGAGGCTGAGCTCAGGGCCAGCCTGAACTACAAAGTGAGACCCTGTCTCAAAAAAAAAAAAAATCCATATAATTATAATACAACTAGAATCTTTGATAAACCCAGTAAGCTTAATTAGCTGTCCATGATTTTAGTTGTGTGTGTGTGTGCACACGTGCACATGTGTTCAGTTCTACTGTAGAGTATGTCCCTCAGCACAATCCAGACACTGAACAATCTCAAGATGACAAAATCTCCAGTGTTGATCCCTGTGACCACAGACCCAATCTCCTGACAAAAAAATATTCTGCCATTCATTTTGAATTTTTGTTTAAAAAAAGAAAGTTATGTAAATGAAATTGAAACATACAGAACCTTTGGAGTTTTGTTTTGTTTTGTTTTGTTTATTTTCAGGGGGCATAATTCCCAAGAAACTAGTCTGTGGATTGAGCTCAGACCTCATGATCTCTTCTTTCCATTGTAACTGAGGTTCCAGAGCACAGATGCCTCGTGTCCAGCTGCTTGTCTCTCAGGGAACATCTGGACTGATTTTAATTTGGACATTATGAATAGAACTTCAGTGGGCATTCTTGTAGAGATTTCTTTTCCTATGAACACAGCATTTCATGTCTCTAATTAAATGTTCAAGAGTGCAAATATTGGGTCATATACTAATTACATATTTAGGCTTAAAACAAATTGATGAATGTTCTTGCTGCCTATGTATCTGCATGTGCATTTCCACCAGCAGTGCTGAAGATATTCACTTTCTCCACATCCTTGACAGCAACTGATACTCACTGGTTTCGCTGAGTCAGTCTGATAGATATAATGTAGTCATGCATTTAAGTTTGATGGTGTTTGATGAGTTTGGGATCTGCCCTGGAGACTGATAAGACCAACTTCTGCACATACCTAGATGAGTGACGGAGGTGTGCTCTTAATGTCTGTGTCCGTTCCCTTATCCCTTCCTCTCTGCCTCTGTTTCCCTTGTCTGCATCCCAGCTAGCACTAACCAAGCAACTTGGTTCAACACATCCTTCTTGGATCCAGCTAACCACAGACTGAACTCTCTGAAACCATGAGTCCAGTTAAACCTCCCTTCTTTTGAGTTGTCAGTGTCAGGCATTGGGTCCAGTGACAAGAAAACTGACTAATACAGTGGATGTTTTTCACTGTGTCTTCCATTTGCACTTTTGTGGTGGCTAATAATGTTAGTCTGCTCATGTGGCTATTTCCATCACTATTCGGTCTTTGATAAAAAGTCTCCTTACGTCTGTTGCTCATCTTTCAATTGACTTGTTTGTGTGACTGGGGTTTTGCATGTTGTTCTGAAGACATTCACAGATAGATAAAGTGTATCTATAAAACATGCTGGAGGGTGAGTCAGGGAGATGGCAGGAGACCCGGAAGAAATGGACCACAGACCCTCTGCAGACATGGTTAGGCTTAGGGCCCATTTTCTAAGGTTTAGGTATCATCTTCCTAACTTTACAAGAGGCCCTCAACAGTAATTATGCAGGATGCTGGGCCTTACGGCAGGGCAAGATTTTCTGACATTGGCCCATGAGGCGGGGGAATTGGGAAGTGCTCAGACAAAGGGAGGTCCACAGATCGGTGCAATAAGAGGTGCACTGTCTCAGGGAACATAAAAACATCCTAAACCCAACAGAAGTCAATGTGGACTTTATTACCAGCAGAATTTACCAGCACTTCCAAATGCTCGTGATAAAATACTCCTTCTCCCCTAAATGTGCACGTGGTATACAATAGAAATAATGGACTTTGGTTACCCTGATGGAGGGTCCACCACACATCACGTCTACAGCAAAGGTGTCAGGGCTAGAGATTGTCTGGGCTCAGCTGGAGTGCAGTTTGTGGGTTAAAAAGCTCGGCGACCTCCACCCCCTCCTTCCACATGGAGCTCTTTCTTGGAACTTCAAATGTTAAAAAGGGAACAAGAGCACAGACTGGAAACTGTCACCCTTGGGGTAGTTATACAGTATTTGAGTTCTGAGATTGAATATTTTTCTCAATTTCAAGAAACATGTTTTAAAGTGACACGCTTCCTTCAGCTTAGCTCTCTTTTCATTGAAGAATAAATCAAGAAAATCACTTTTACTATGTCAATTACTAAACATAATTGGGTCTTACATGAGAGAGAAATTCAAAAAAATCATATGCTCTGAGTGACACGTCAAGCATGTCACTGGTGATTATTTTTGTAATGAAATGCAGGAACTAGATAGGAGTAAATCTCCGCGCACAGCAAAGAAGTCCATGGCAGCATTGGAAAGGGGATTTGGGTCAATAAGTAACATCGGAACTGATGACATTAAATTTTCAGAGCCAGGGGTGTTATTAACAAAAACTCTTCCTGAGAAGTCGTGAGGTCACCCCTGCCACTTACGAGCCCCCAACTTGTCCCTTGCTGGGTGCCAAGTGCAGCCAGCATCTGCTACGCAACTCACTGTGGAGTCGGTGGCCGATGACCACGACGAAGGTGAGGAGACCTCTCCTCCCTGCACGTGTTCACGCTGTCAGCTTCACCTCTGGAATCAGACAAGTAGGAGGCAAGTCTGTTACTCCTTTTTTGGCAAACAGAAATAGCTGAATATAAATGATTGAATGCCCCAGTTGAGAAATACAGAAGAGATGGCTCTCTGCTGTCATGTTTGTACAAGCCAGATGTCACTGCAGAAATAATTAGGGTTTTTTTCACCTCACTAACAGCCCACAAGCATTTAATCCTGTGGTGCACTGCACGCACACAGAAAGGACAAGATGAGGACTGCAGGGCTCAGAAGTGATTTCTGCCACGTCATGGTCTAAGTCCTTTGGCAAAGACTGTGCAAAGGACCCTCCTAAGTGGGACACTGCAGCCAGCATTTCCAGGCCAAGGGCAGCAGAGGAGCCCTTCCCTCTGGGGTCAGCATTAAACAGGCACAGGCACACTGGCCAGGCCAGGAATGGGAGACACCTGCCCGCTCACCTAGGAATCAACATAAGCACACTGATTTCTATAATAAAAGTAAACTTTATGGTTTTAAAAAGTTAGTTTTACTTCTGAGGTTCCATTACTCTAAAAGAAGTTTTGCTGTTTGCTGTATTTAACAAGTTCAAATTCCTGAAAATCTTCCTGTACACCTATTGAAGGATGGACAACTCGAGGTGTGCTAGGAGGTTCCCACCCATCCTATTCATACCTGGGGCCTGTTCTGATTTCCTGCCAGCTGCCAGCAGGCCAGCCCACTTACCAGACTTTGAAGGTGGCAGAATCCAGGTCAATGCAAGGACTTGTCCATAATGACTCAGTGAAATGAGAACCAAAATCCTCCAGTATGAATTCAACTGTAAACCCTAAATCTTAGAACTTGTAGAAGAAAATCTTCATGAAACAAAGATAAGCAGACCTTATCAATACTAAAATAATGCTTGAACTATTTTTTAAATGATGTAAAAGAATAAAAGAAAAAAGGTGTTACCAGTGTGAGTTTAAATGCTGGAAAAACAAGCTTAAAAATCAGGATGCCATATTTTATAAATAGCTGTCTGAAAAGATGTTGAATCCAAAATATATCAATAAATCTAGACTCTAAATAATAAGAAAATAAAGTGATTGAAAAATTAACCAAAATGTATGAACAGAGACTGATGGCATTAAAAAAAAGCCTATATGACAAATGAGCAAGTGAAAAGATATCAGATGTCATTATTTCCTAGAGAAATGAAGGTTAAAATAACTTGAGACTCTACTACATACCCCTTAGAATACTTCAAAGTAAAAGGACTCTTCATTGGATCCATGTGCAAAACTAGAAATAAAACCAGAGTATTTATATAAAAAGTGAAATCACATGTCCATATAAACTGTATACGTGGGTATACAGACTAACTTCATTTTTCATCTCCAAGAATTTTAACCAATCAAAATGCTCACCAGTAAACGAATGATCTCTGATGTGACCGTCCAGGGGAATACAGCTCAGCAATAAGGATCTGTCTCAAAATAATCACAGAAGGGAAAGAAGTTGGACAAAATTATACATATTGAGGATTCTGGTTCCACAAAATTCTAGAAGACATGCAATAATGAACAGTAACAGAAGTTCAGCGTTTGTGTACAGTAGGGAGAGAGAAGGGGTACAGAGGGAACCTACAGGAGCCCAGGAAGCATTTGAGAGCAACAGATGCGTCTTGACAGGGGAGCTGGGTCTGTGAGTGTTACGGGTTGGGTCTGGATGCCTCAGATGGTCAGAGGCAGCTAAATCTGGATATGTGATGTGGCGACTAAGGGCCTGTGATTACTCAACCACCACAGGTGAGTGAGAGTTCACCACTGCCTCTAACTCAGTCATCTGGATGGTACAAAAGAGGCAGAAGACTCAGAGAACCCGCTCCCTTATTCCTATTGCCATGGCGTGGGCGCCATGTTGCTTCTCTGCGACGCTCGTTTGTCATCCCAGGCACTGAGCTAGTCAGTTATGGACGGAAACCTCAATGAACTCTGAGTCAAACAAACCTCTTCCCCTCTAACTTTGGGCGTCAAATATTTTTTCTCAGCAATGAGAGAAAAGTAACAAACACTATGAGTGCAAACGTGCAATGGACTATCACACTGACACATGCATACAAGTAACCTTCTAATATAATAGGGTAAAGTTAGAAAAAAATCCCTTCTTAAGGCTTGTGTCTAAATGTCCTCTCAAAGCCTTATGAGCTCAGAGGTGGGGATTTGGGCAGGTGACTGGACCATGTGTATGATTCTACATTATTCCACTGATTGGTTTAACACAGCCCTGGGGGTGGGTGATGGATTTGCTAGAGAAAAGACACATTTGTAAACTGAAAATAATGTTCAATCAAAAACACACTGGGCTGTGCATATAGCCCAGAGTACAGTGCTTGCATGGCATGTGCAGGGCATGGGTTTGATTGTCAGCACCATAAAAGAAGGGATTTAACACACCTAAGTTACCAACCATTTTACCTCAGTAACATGCTCCCCTGCCTTATAGTGTAGTCCCTAAGCAAGGGAATAGTGATGGCAGATAAGGACAGGCTAGCTGCAGCTGGTATTTTTCATCTCTAGTTTTTAAGGCTGATTATCTTCTGCCTCACTCTTATTTTGGGGAAAAGAAGGTAGGAGCTAAGGCCATTTGCCACTGTCCAACATCAGGAGAGATCATGGCACTATATATAAATGCCCCAGAAAGAGCTCCAAATTTAAAATTCCAACATGGTTTCTACTGAATGTTATCATAATGTAAAATAATTTTAATTCAAAACATGATAAGTTAGGAGTCATCTGCCAGTTGACTGTAATTTATGGTACTCCAATGGGACATCAGTAATGATTTATAGAGTCTCTAGTGCCCTAACAGGCAACACACATAGACATAATCTCTAAAACGTTGCTGTTTTCCATTTATATGTTGTTCATCACCTACCAGAAAACAAGCAAGCAAGCACGCGCATGCACACACACACACACACACACACACACACACACACACATTGCAGAGCTGATTCTGAGCTATCACTAGAGCCAGAGCAGATGAGAAGCTGTGTCCTGAAGTTGGCACTGTGCAGGGCAAGGTTGACCAGAAGGTTGAAGTAGGGCAGTGCTCCCCACTTCTGAAAGAAGCAAAAGAAAATCTACACTGGAAGATGTTTCTCTGGTCTGTGATTAGGGCCCTGCAGGATCCCGGTGTGAAGACCAAGCAGTGGGGTTTGACCCAGGTTCACAGAGCTCAGAGGAAAGTGAAACACTACCGGAGATGGCAAATAACAGATTTAGACCTCTAAGAACTACAAAGTTGGGGGATTTTCTGATAAAGAATATAGAACAGGAACATGTAACTGAACAAATAAATGGGTAAATGAATTAAAGAAATAAATGGCATGATTTTAAATGATTCGTTAACATGAAACTGTGTGAAAAAAAGATAGGAATGAAAATATAATTGTTAGTTTCATTTCTGTCTAAGTTAAACAATATCTAGTGAACATAGAAGAAGAAAGCATATGGAATAATAAGAAATAGATAAAATAGCCATGGCCATGGGTATAGCACGAGATAGTCTCTGCTTGCTGTGTCTGGTAAAACCATGGGTACAAATAACCTCACGGCTTAGAACCTTAAGACAGTCAAGTGTGATTTCCTGCTCTCTCTGCAGACATTCTGGGCCCTGGAGGCTTTTGGCCCCCTAGGGTCCATCTCTTCTAGCTGCCACACAGGGAACACTGTCACTCCAGGGAGGCTCACATTGGCCTTTCAGTGCCCTAGTTGGAGGGCACATGTCCTTGATGCCACCCACATTGTCATAAGGACTGGGAACATGGCCCCCAGCCAAAAGGACAATCCTGTGAGAGGCCAGAAACATGGTGGAACAGATATGGTGGACCAGGTGGGTGAGGGTCTCACTTCAGCACAGGTCTGATGAGAGACCGAGAAGGTCAGGAGAGGAAAGGATGTCTTCAAGGGCTCGAGGCTGCAAGTTTTATGGAACTAATAAATAAAGCCAAGATTATACATATCAATGCATATTATACTAGTGGACACATAAGAAAGCTCAACATGTTGCTTTAGGGCTGTCACAGACAAGAGGAGATATCAAAAAAAACCAGAGAAGAAACAAGAAGACTTCCAAAAATGAAACTTTCCATAAACACAAATTTTACATCAGCACCTGTGGAAGAGAACAGCCAGATAATAGCCTCAAAAAAAACTGAGAGAAAATAACCATCAGCTCGGGATGTGGACAAAGAATAAAAACCTTTCAAAAGTTAAAGCAGCATTTAAATATGGCAAACATGAAGAGATTATTAAAACATACTGCCTTCCAGGAGCTTTTCAAGTAGATGCTTCACAAAGAAGCAAATTATCCCAGAAGCAAAGTAGAGAGGTGAGAAGAAATGATGAGCAAACAAAAAGTTGCCTCACGCAAATCCTAACAAATACTATCTGTATAATGCAGAATTAGCTGCTAATTTGTGTTAATAAAAAGTACAGAACAGAATCCTCTATAGCCATTGCGTTTGACTCAGAAAGCTTGTATTTGATTTCAAAGAGGCTTATGTTCTTTCTTTGTTCCAGTGAAGCCTCCTGGGCCTTAGGGAATCTCCCCACCTAACTCCTGCCCTGCCAGGCAGGGCTCCCCTTTCTGTCTAGACTGGACATGTTCTTGTGTCTTGTGCCATCTGAGGCTGCAGAGTACTAGTCATTACCTGTCTCCAGGTGGATGTCACCTGTCTGAGCTCAAAGGCTTTGATTTCCACTAGCATCTTCAGGGCAGATGTCCCTGGTGATCTCTACTCAATGTCTGGCATCTTCAAGGGTCCTTTCTCTTCTTTCCTCACCTCTCCAGCTTTCCTTGCTCCCAAGTCTCTTCCTTTGTGGTTCCTAGTACCCTTGCTCTCCACACAGACTTTCCAGTCCTCCATCAATGGCACAAGTTTGCTAGACTTCACTGTACTGGATTTGTTCATGTGTGTACACACCTCATTTACAGAATTCCAGTGCAAAATCCAAGATTATATTTGTCATGCTACTCCTTTTAAGTTGAAGTTTTCTGTTTTCTCTTACTCTTTACCTATCCATCAGTTACTCTTTGTCTCAACCTGCTCAGTCTAGTTTTAGTTAACTCATTTTAACCATTTAGTATGTTACATTTTCATCATTTCTTTCAGTTTTATAATAGAAGCACACATGTGAACACACATGCACACACACATGCACACGGAAGAGGTTGTATTATTTTTAAATATATTCTATATCTTGCTTTTTATACATAATACCTTGCCAACCTCCAAAACCATTCTAAAGCTTTCTAATGCTTGATAGGAAATTTTTAAAAAATCTTCATACTGGACCTATCTAAAAGTATATGCAAGCCCTAGCTTTGGCCCACAATATAAGTGTTGGGAACCACCCTGTTTGGGAATTGCAAGGTCAAAATTGACCAGGACTTCCTGCCTGCAAAGGACTTTGGACTTGACTCTTGTCTTCATCTCTGGTAACAACAGGGACTCAATGGTCCCACATGCTGTGATGCTTCAGGGCAGAACTGCACCGGATCTCCCCCTTCTCAAGGACTATTACTGACATCTGCCTTGCCCTCGAGGAATCCTCATCTATATAACTTCTCTAGGACTATTGTTGGTGTGGCCCTGCCTTTCTGGGTATTTTGGACTGTAGATAATAAAAGGTGTGGTAGGCTGGAATCCAGGGTCCTTGCCACCCAGAGTAGCATGGATCAGACCCAAGCTCAGTTTTCTCTAAGTCTCATTTCTGCCTAATTATTAATTATTTCGCCATGTGCCATGAACTCACAGGAGACTAGAACTTAATGCAAAAGTTCTAGTTACGTTCCCTTCCCCTGTTTACTACAATAAGGACCCTGTAGAATCTTATTTCGCTCTCTTCTCACACCTCCCCATGGAGTAATTCATTAGTGTTGTTATTGGTCAGTATTTCACGTGGAATAACATAAAGACCACATAGGCACAGACATTAGCGAACTATGTTCCATCAAAAATCAAATGATCTGCCATCAACAAATCCTTAATAATGTAACCCCGTGAATATTTAGAAGTCTACACTGAGAAAATCCTTGTGATGATCCAGGTGCACATGATGCCCTTGTTTTCAAACACAAGGAATATGACTCTCGGGAGACATCAGCCAGCTCATCCAGGCCACATCATGGCTCTGGGATTTCAGTGCAGTAATGTCCCACCATGGACTTGAATCCTTTAACTGCAAACTATAATATTAACAAAATACTTCCCCACTAAGTAAATTAATAAATTAATAAAGGAGAAACCGTTCTAAGAGTCATAGTTCATTTCACCAAATTCTTATCCCTTAAGTACCTCAAGCACAGTAATTATTCAAATTTGTGAATTGAATATACATTTGATATAAAAAACTGTGTATATATGTGTGCACATATCTACATATGTATAAAAAAACCAATTCTGATCATGAGATGGCTTTTGGGGGGGTTGACTTTAAAGAGCCTATTAGCAGAAGTCACTCAGCTCCCTTGTTTATTATAAAATCTTAAATTCTTGCTGAGAGATTAATTCAGGTTTTTTTTACCCTCAGGTGAACAAAACATAAACTCATATTCTTTTCTCTAGCAATTAAATCACCAGCAAAGACAACTAAATTATCATGCTCCGTTATCAATATTATACTGTCAAAAGTCAGACAAACGGCTAGAGAGAAGATCCATTGGCAGCTCCAAGTCGCATGGAAACCATCTGCCTCCTAATTCTTAGCGGATAAAGGCTTTGTGGCTGGTTTTGGACAAACCCTCCCCCATCTCCCAGCTTCACTCCCTCAGGAGTCTGATCCGGGCTTGGAGCACAGAATCCCCTCTGTTCCTTTTAGACAAACGACCTTTTCCATTAAATCAAGGTGAAAGATAGAAACTTCCTCCTCCTGTGTCCCCCTTTTTTAAATGGAGGAAGGACACGCCCAGATTTCTTTGGCGGGCCAGCTTTGCCTCATTCTCTTGAGCCATTCCCAACTTCCTGACCTCCCTGTCCTCCTCTGCTTGGGTTCTTGGAGAGGAAGTGACTCTCACTTAGCTTTTTCTGAGGTTCACTCTGGATCACTGAAATTCATAGCACTGGACCCCAAACCCTTCCTAAACCTTGAGAGAAGGGGGCTACTGCACGACCCAGCCTCAAACTCTAGCCAGCCCCCTGAAATACAGACCTTCAGTTGTCTTTGTATTTGTGCAGCTGAGACCGGCATGAAATTTGCACCTATACCCCAAGAACACCCCTTCAGTAAACCCTGGCATTATTTTTAGCATAACAAATAAGAATCATTATGTCTATGTTTCATTATTTTCATGATCAACACACACCCAAAACCACAGTATAAGAAAAGGAAAGGAGAGCGTTTGCTCCAGAAACCTAACTGAGGCACCAACCTAATTTAATTGCTGCTCTCCATACAATCTGACGGTAGGCCCTTCTTTTTTTTTTTTTTTTTTTAATTATCTTTATTGGTACATTAAATATACACATCATGATTGCACTCCATAATGGGGATTTGTACCAGTATAAGACACAACTTAATTCTCATTTTTTCCCATAGCCCCACCCACCCTACCACCCCCCCATATATATAAAATTTGTTTCCTTACGGTAGGCCCTTCTTGATTCTGCTAATCCTTTCCACCACCGCCAATCAGCTGAGGCCTCTCCTCTGAATCTGCAAAGCGCAGCTCATCTAGGAGCGCCAGCCTGAGTGTCTCTAGGCCTCTGCGCTTGGTGCGAGAGCGCAGGCCCTCCCCCTGCCAACTGACTGGTTAATGCTAGATGCTGCCAGTCAGTTCTGAAGACTGCAGGCCTCTGCCTCTGCTGGCTGCCCTCAGGAAGCTGGCATTCTGCTGGCTGCTTGGTGTCTCTGTCCTTGACCTCCCCTCCCTGCTGGTGCTCTTCAGGGCAAACAGCTGCAAATGGTTAGAACTCTCTTTAAAGAGACAAATCTGTCCACACAACTCAGACTAAGGATCCTAGTAGACTTATAGAGCCACAGTACACAAGAGGGTCAGTTCAGAAGACAGGGCCCTCCTCCACCAGGAGAGAGTGAAGCAGGTGTGGCTTATATAGCAGCTGCTGGCCTGAGATTGGTCCATAGTGAAGCTTGTTGATTGGTTCAGATTTGAGCCTGCCAACTGGTTCAGATTAGTCTAAATATTTCTACCCTACCAATTGGCTCAAGCTCAGTTCCACTCTTTGGTTTAAATTCCAGCCCATTGGAGTCAGGCCAGACACCCAGCAGAGTGAGGTTCCAAGATGGCTGTCCTGTCCCCCAGCAAATGGAGGGGCTGAGGCAGGATCTCCAGGAGGGCTGGGTGGAATCATGATAACTCACTGGGGCTGTGAGAGGTTGAGGACTTTCATAATGAGTCTAGATCTACCCCTAACTCTGCCACTTTAGGAGTGGTGTCCCTGCCACTACTTCAGAGAGGTGACACCATGTGGGGTTGTGGAAGATGGGCCAAAAGTAACCCTGGGAAGACACTGAGGTGGGGTGTCCTAGTCTCTCCTCAGGGGACCAAAGGAAGCAAGGGAGAAGAACTGCAACATCCACAGAGACCACTGTTCTTCTGCCTCCCAGGAAGAAGAGAGAAAACCAGGCACTGTGTGTTGACCTCACAGCCAGCCTGTGGGATGATAGGTCATTTTTACATCAATAAAGTAATGGACAGAAAGATTCAGAACACTGTTCAGAGTCGTATGACTCATGAGTGGGAGAGCTAACCTTCAGGTTCACAATACGCTAACATTTTTCCCATCCACAACACATCTCGCACTGAAAACACTAAAAATGTGATTCCCTGGACCAGAGATTTAGCTCAGTGGTTCCAGTGTCTGCCTGGCAAGTGTGAGGCCCTGAGTTCAGGCCCCAGTACCACACACCACCATGCTGGCTATGGTGCTGCACAGAGCTCCAGCAGCGAGGTCCTCCACCAGTCCAAGGGACATCAGGACACCCAGCATGGGAGCAGTGCAATGACACATTCTGCAAACCTCAACAGCAAAGACAGTGTGTCCAGTCAATATAAAGTGTGAACTGAGGTCGATTTTTATGTTTTTAGAATGGTTGATCCTAATAAAAATTCAATCAAGATTAGCAGTGAGCATTCTGACTAAAAGAAAATTCAAAGACTGTGTCAGGTTTCTGGAATATGTTATGATATCTTGTTTCATTCTAAATAAATGCCCTTATTTGCACCTAATTTTGAATGCTTAGTTTTGTATATGTAACCATGTGCTCATTTAAAAAAATAAAAAAAGATTCCCCTGAATTTTACATGCTGCAAGTCTCACCAAGCTGATGAGGCCACAACACAGAAGCTGCTCTAGCCACTAATGAGGTCTGGATCATTTAAAACAGAGGAAGAAGCTTACAGGATTGTGTGCCACAAAGCAGAGACCCAGGAAGGAGAACAAAGTAGGGACTGCACAGGGGATCTACAAAGGCCCTCGATGCCCTCTGTGAGCTCGGATCTGAATGTGTGTGCGAGGAGAAGACTCAGGCTAGGAAAAGAACAAGCTTAACCTCCCAGAGGAACTTTATTTGCTAACAGGAGCAGATAAAAGTGCAGGGCATTGTTGCACGGTATGTAAGTCATCATTCATAGTCCAAGAGTAGTGGCAGCCCCAGAGATAATCACAAATTATGAAGTTTTAAGGTAAGATATAAAATAATCAAATATTTCCAATAATGTTCTACATCCCAGAGTGAAGTTCAAAGTCATCACAGCAAGAAAACTTGCCTAGCTTTGAACAACACACATTGTGAAGCCTTCAGTTTTATATCTAATATAAAACAAATCAGATTTGCAAAGAAGTAATGTCTCATAAAGACAAAACCAATGTAAAGATGACAAACATGATAAAGCAGTAACAAATGCACTAATATAGCTATTAAAATCATATTCCATATATCTAAAAAGCTACAAGAAGGATTGATCATGCTAAGTACAAGTATGAAAGATATAAAAAAAGACACCAGTATGACTTTTAGAGTTGAATGCTATAATGTTAGAAATGGGAGTTACAGTAGATGGTAGCAGAGAAGAAAAAGTTTGTGAAATGGAGCACCATGGTATAGAAACTTCATAATGAGGCTTTCAATCTGTTATTGGAGGATGGCACTTTGGTCCAGCCCCACATGGTCAGAAGTGCACATATTAGGAAGCAAACATTCTCGGATTGAAATGTTGGCTTTATCACCTGCAGTCACCTTGTTGTGACTAGGGGACTCATTGCTCAACTTCCACATCCACTCCTTGCACCTTAGAATGAGATTATAATCCTTGTGTTTTAAGATTTTTAAGAAAAATTGGACTGTGGGTGAGCTTTATAAAATAAAAATTCATAAAATGTGAGGCTTTATCATAGCAAACATAGAAACATGAGGTATACTCTTATGAAAATGCATATCTTGGAGTCAAGATCGTGATGAGGAGCTGTATGGTAAACACAAATCAGCTTTTATGAACCTCAGTTGTCTCTTCTGTGCATGAAACACCACTGAAAATGCTTATCTTTCTTTTTTATTTGTTTCCAGTACATAATTTTTTTATATCCTTGTGTGGAGTTGGTACATGTACATAACGGCTTAATTCTATTTTTAATCCCCATCCCTCCCCTCTCTCTCCTCTCCTTCAATCTCTAGCTCCCTTTCCCCTTTGAGAAAGATGTATCTCCCAAATTCCTATTACCTGTCCTCCACTTTGCTCTATTTATAATTTGGGCTTCTCATATACAAGAAACTAGATAATATTTAATTTTTCTGTGTCTGATTCATTTCACTTAACATTACCATCTCAAGATACATCCATTTAACCACAAATGACTCCAGCTTATCTTCCTTTATGACAAAGTAGTACTCAATTCTGAGTACACACCACATTTTCCTTATCAATCTATCTGTTGATGGACATATAGTCTGCTTCCAAGATTTAGCTACTATGAGTTGTGCTGCTATAAACATGGGTGTGCATGGATGACTGAAATATAATATCTGTAACTCTTTTGGAAAATAACTAGATGGGGAAGAATTTATCTTTAAAAAATCTAAGCTGGGCAAGGTAGCACATGCCTGTAATCTGGGCACTCTAGGAGGCTGGGTCAAGAGACTTGGTAAGTTTGAGGCCACTTTTGGCAACTTAGTGACCTAGTCTCTAAATAAAAAATAAAATAGCTGAGGATGTAACTCAGTTTGAAGACCATGAAATCAATTTCCAGTACCAAAAATAAATAAGTGTATAAATAAATACCTAAATCTTTCGGGAAAATTCATCTAAAAAGTCTTTTTTAAGCCTACTTATTTGAAAAATTTCTCAGGAGAGGATCAGAATACTAAAAGAAGGAAAGAGAGGAGGGGAACGCAAGACATCATAACCTCAGGTGCAAACTAAAGAAGAATAGTTGGCTTGCAGTTCTTGCCTCATAATTTATAAATAAATACAATAAATTTGCTAAGGGAAAATTCAGAAGGATAGTTAAGGCAGTTCCACACCAGAAGACATCAGTGGGGTCAACTTCCTGTCAAAATCCAATGGCCCAAAATAAACCATGCTCAGAAAAGTTTTGAGATTTTTATTGTAGACTTTCTTTTTTGCAATCACAAGATTACTTAAAACAGCTCCGTGTCTTGACACTTATTAGAGATTATGAGCTTTGACGCTCTAGGTCGGCAGATTCCTTGTACCTTATACACTGTTGGTGGGATTGTAAACTAGAACAACTGTGAAGATTTTTTTAAAAACAAAATAGAAATTACATTCAATTCAGCTGATCCTCTTCTAGATACTTCCTGAAAGAGGTAAGGATGTCATACTGCAATCATCTATGCACACCCATGTTTACAGCAGAACAACTCCTTATGGCTAAGTCTTGGAAGCAGTGTATATGCTCATCAAAAGCTAAACAGTATTTACACACTGACATAAAGAACAGTAAATTTGAGTCATTAATAGGAAAGTGAGTGCACCTTGTGATCACAATGTTAAGTAAAATAAATCAGACCTACAAGCTCAAAATATCACGTTTTCTCCCATATGAAAAACCCAAAGTGTAAATTATTTAAAGGCCAAAATAATGGATGGATAATATAAATCCATCTAGATACATCTATTACAAATGGAAAATGGATCTAGAAATGGGAGAGGAGGAAAGGAAAAGGGGAAATAAAAAGTCAAGGGATGCTATGTACATGCACCAATTCTCTATGATGAATGTAGTGACTATGTACTGAAAACATGGACTAATGAAAAAAAAACTAGCAATAAAAAATAAATGATCTGAGAGTACTGTGATCACCAGTATCTACTGAGCCCCACAAACCCGCACTCTGTTCTCACTTGACCCTCCCTCCCATGTAATACCATCGCATCAGAGATTAGACCTCAGCATATGAACTGGGGAACACACACACACACACACACACACACACACACACACACATCCATAACAGTGGATGGATCAGAATGTGTAAGTACAGGCCCTGGACACGGGAGATTGGGATCAAGGACAAGATGAAGCAAGACGAGAGAAACCTAGCCTGTAGGACTTCAGAGGGGGAAAGCGCAAAAGTGCTGTGAATTATTTGTGCTGTTGCATCTTGAGGTTGAAATAAGAACATGTTCTGGGAGAGGCTTGGGAACTTCCTCTGATTTACAGGCAGGACATGGAGGGAGCTTGGAGTAATTCTAAGTGTGATAAAGAGAACCAAAGATAAGGGAGAAAATGTTTTCTTGACGAGCCCTACATTTTTAGGGTTCTGCATTTTAAGGATGAGGAGATGGACTGCTAGGCTGACTATCAGAGAAAGGAAAGCTACTCCTCATAGCAGCTCAAAAGACCTGGACTCACAGATGTCCTCCAGGAAACAGTATGGTGCTGAGACAGAGCTGATCTCCCCTCCTTGCCTGGACCTCTTCCTGGATCCTCTTGAGCATTACTTCTTATCACCCTGCCCTGCCTGTGGCACAGAGCACCACTCAGAGCATCCTTAGCACAGTGAGAAGGTCATGGCCAAATGTGTGGACACTCACTTCACACTCACAGGCCCCAAGTTCCAGATGTCATTCTATCAAATAAGGAAAATTCATCTTTTTCACTCTTTCCACATTGCCCTATGTTTACAGGAGGAGTCTGGCTTGTCTGGCTGAAGACACATTTGGTTAGTATATAAAAGCTCACTCCACTCTCTGGGCAATGAGTGAACAAAAGTTCTTCCCTCAGATGTCTGGCTTTTCAAAGCTGTCATGCCTTGGAGGATTTGGACAGAAATGTGGAAAGCAAACAGGTCTGAGATGTCCAATTATGGAATTTTCAAGTCTTTCAATATCCACACTTCCTACAATTATGCACAATCTAACTTAATAATGGCTTGTTTGAAGTCCTGACAGTGGGAGAAATGATTTTTATCCTGAAGAATGAGAGGGCATTGACTATTACTGGGCTTTACAAAGTGACACGTTAAACACAATACAGTGTGGGGGAAAAATAATAAAGTGGAAAGAACTAGGAAATTCAGAATAACCTTAGCCCTATTGATGGACAAAGGAAGATGACGCTGAATTGATGTAGATGGGTGAATACTTGACAACCTTCAAAATCGAAACAGATTGAGCTTTATCATGGTCAGTAAACTTGCATCAATGAAGATCTACTAGAAATACATGCACTTCTGCATGAAACATCTTGGAAACTGAGAAGCCAGTATTGAAAAAGGGTAGCATGCAAATGTTTTCTATAAACATGTGTCCAAGAACCAGAGTAGTTGATATTTTTTAATGGTGTGACTTGGGTTTGAATTTTGCCAGGCTTCCCCTAAGTAATTTAATCTCCCTAATCACTGGCAACCAGAAGTTGCGCTTGGCTCACGTGTGACAAGACTCTGTGGCCTGGTACCGGCTACAGCTTGAACCATAGTAGAGTCTTCCAGCCTGGCTCCCACCGGCCACCTCCCAGACTTGGACACTGGTGTCACTCGCCCCATTGCTACACATTCCTGGGAACTCAATCCCCATCAAATACTAGCACAACACAACATGGCTCTTAGTTTTAAATTAGCAAAGAATTGGAAAAAGAAATTTCTTGAAAATATTATAAGGAGAATAAATAATAACACCTACACAAACTTTTTCTCAGTTGGGGAATTTCATTCATCTAAGATCAACCCAGAAAGCAAATTCTTCCACTTAGTTTTGGTCTTACCCTTTCCAAATCCTTCTAGCCAGAGCTCTTAGTGCCAACACCCACATCAAAGCAGACCGAGGGAAGCGGGGGCCTACAGGAAACAGGAGGCAGCTCCAGGTCAACTCTTTCCAGCTTGTCAGTCTGTCTTGTTAACATTCACAGCATATTTCTTAGAGCAGACATTCAATTAGACTATGGAGTCTAGACAATGGAAAATGTAATAAATGTGTTTGCCCCGTCCAGTTCAGGGGTTGCAAGATTATCCCTGGCTTCCCCAGAAATGACCTGGGAATACTGTGCGAGGGACTTTCTCTCTGGGCCCTAAAGAAAGCAACTCTTTGGGGATCGAAAGAAATTTTTTTTTTTTTTTTTTTTTTTTTTTTTTTAGGTTTTTTGAGACAGGGTCTCGCTTTTGTGGTTCAGGCTGGCCCTGAGCTCAGCCTCCAACTCACATCACAATCCTCCTGCCTCTGCCTCCCGAGTGCTGGGATTACAGGAGTGAGCCACCACGCCCGGCACTGTGGTATGTGGTACTGGTTGCTGCTGGGCGTGGGTCTCCACACCCAGTATTGTTATGTGGTTACCGGGGAATCGAACCCGGGCCCTTGGGCTTGCAAGACAGGCGCCGGAACCACTGAGCTAACTCCCCGGCCCCCCGGATCGAAAGAAATTTAATGATTGCCTACATGATCCTCCTCACTATAAAGACAGTGCCAGCAACTCAACATGATTTCCCACATTTTAACATAATTGTCTCTCGGAATCCAGGAAGGATTGATTCCAAGCTCTGCCACTTCCTCCTTACAAATACCAAAACCAGGAGCTGTCTGAGTCCCTGAAATAAAGCAACATCATGTGTATAAAATTTCGTGTACTTTTAACCTGTGCTTATATTGCCGTGTGTATCTATAGTCATCTGGGAATTATTTTTAGCACCAAATTCCAGGTTAAAAAAAAAAAGAAAATAGTTGTGTTTTCCAGGCATGATGTTAAGGAAAGAGCTTTCATATGTTTAATTCTGATGTAATTTTCTTTCAAATTTTTTCGTAGTGCAATTGGTTGAATCCAACTAGATAGGGAGAACCATCTATAGTGAGCCTAACTGATATTGAAGAACACAAAGGAGAAATATTTTTTACTTTAGGCCACATAACTTTGCAAATTGCAAAACGCTACCTAAGGTTCTCTGGGCATGTTGTCTGTTTGAGCTTTGTCTGCCCTGAATCCCCCCAAATCACCATCACTCCCTCTGCTCTGTGGTTTGGGGGCTGAAGTTCTCAGACTCCATCGCTCAACTTCGTCCTGAAGCTGTGACATGGCATGGCCCAACACAGACATTTCACACTCTTGTTATAGTGTGTGGTGAGGGCTGCTGTTTATTTATTTATTGCTGTTCATCTCACACATGCCTGATTCACGCACTAACTTGACTGCAAGATTGCACATAAAGAAAAAAGGGTCTATGCACGTTGGGGTGTCAGTGATGGCTTCAGGCCTTGGCTGGCGATAGTGCAGAGAGTAAGAGGAAAGACAGCTATGAAGGAGGTGAAATCCCTTCCCCTGGCTTTTGCTCTGGGTAAATGTGTCCACTCAGCTGAGTCTCCAGATGGGTGGCATCTCGATACAGCTGAGGAGGAAACCAGGGCTTTAAGGCATGGAAATGCTTTTACATCCAATGGAAGAAGAGAGGTAACATTTTAAAAAATCACTGGAATATAAAAATATGCCCTGGTCTTAGGCCACAACACTCACATTTTCTCATTCACTGATCCTCTTATTAAAAATTATTCCCCACAGCTGATGACATGGATGGTCCCTTATAGGACTCTGAAGACAGAGATACACAAAATAAAAACCAGATTGTTTGCACTTAATGGGGACATGGATGTGTCCACCATAGGCTGACATATGTCACCAAAGTGCTCAGTCACACTGACTGCCATATCTGTAGGTTCTAGCAGCGACCTCTGGGCTCTTTATTGGAAAATATATTTCAAGTTTATCCAAAAGCCAGGTTCTCCAATGGCCACAGGCTGCCCACTGTGGCCAGCAGGGCTCCTTGTCTCCTTGATCAAGCTCACTTGGAATCAGGTGACCTCTTGATGAAGCATTTCCATAAGAACAAGAGGCAGATTGGAGTGTGTTTCCTTCTACCCAAGGCTGCTCTGTGCTAACTCTTTTTGGAAGGAAATGTCCCACACTGATCCTGCCCATCATAGGTGTGCCTCCTCCGTAGGTCATCATATCTGCTGATCACTTTATTTCTCCCCTTATGAGCTATCAGTTCTCAAGGTTCTTTGCCCTGCACCACCACCCTGCTGGTCTCTACAGGAAGTGGGTCCTGGTGCCTCCTACCTCCTCTACCTGTAGTGGTTCACTGCTCCAGAGTCGGGGTGCAGAGTGGGCTAGGGCCATCCAGAGTGGGCCTCCCCTTTCCACTTCCTCCAGAAATGTATCCTCCACTCTGGCCTTGAGCCCTCCCTCTGTGCAGCCCTTCCACCCACTGAAGCATCACTCTTGCTTCCGTGTGTGGAGTGAGGACTGTGAGGGACAGCGCACCTGGCTGTGCCAGGCAACTTCACTCCTCCCACCCAAGCTCAGTGGAAGCCCTTCTTTACAGCCTCCTGAATGCCAATTCTTATCTCAAAATAGCTGAAAAATACTTATCTTCTTTCCTCCAAGAGATTCCTACTCCCTTGGCCAACCTGGCCATTTCGCAGGGCTCTGCTCCCACCGTGCTCGAGACCCAGGGGAACAAGCCTGGTACCTTGTGTCTCAGTCATCCCTGGCAGATTCCGTGGCATCCATGGGTGTCCAGCAGATGCTTCGGGATGGATGTGTTTGTCCAGTTTAACTGCCATTAAATCAAGAGCACAAACACAAGTAGTTCTGCCTGTGTGAGGTTTGCCCTCTGCACAGGACAGACATAAAGCATCAGCTTAGTTCACCCAACAAGGAAAGCACCACAGAAGAGAGGAGCAGACTGGCCATGAGAACATGAGATGGAAGGGGCTGCCCGAGAGGGTTACGGAAACCGCCATATTGTACGAACCCAAGGAATCCATTGGTATGGAGTAGAGGGCACAATTGGGAAGAGAACAGCTAATGCCTTTGCAAAGGTTTGGAAAGAAGTGGGGCTTTGTCTTAGCAAAAGGTAAAGCTTTCATGCAGGGGTAATTTATCTGAAATTCAACTTTAAGATTCAAAGAAATATATCCAGTCAGCTGAGACTTAATATGTTTTCGGGAAACACATTAAGGAGAAGAACTTCTATTCCATTTTTAAGCAAAATTTCCAGGGACTTTGATGTCTGAAAAATGTTTATAGAACTTCGGCTCCGAAAGAAAAAAAACTTTACTCTTCTAACAATGAGAAAAATGAACTCTTAAATTTATGTTTGAAAAGGGTATTTCACTTTGGAGAATAAATTTAAAAGTGGTTCATCTGGCCTTTGCCTTGACATTTAAGCAACATTAAAAGGAGCAGACAGGGCATGGATTTCAAAGGCATTAGAAACAAACAAACAAACAAAAAGAGATTTTTCCAGAATATAATATATTTAATTATTAAAATAAAATTATTTTATTTTTTAAAAAGTTATATAACAGTAGGTTAACTCAGATCTTCCTAAATTTCTGTGCAAATTGGCCCAGCATAATTACAAAGGGAGAACAACTTTTGCTATTTTTTAATCAGTCAAGAGATATCTTTTTGTTGAAAATGATTAAAAGGTAGTATAGTGTGAATGTTTAAATACGTTTTAGAACATATTAAGAAAGAATCTAACTATCCAAACAGGTGGATGGTAGATAAGAAGATCATGAAGTCAGGTAGCAGACACAGAATGAAAAGAGGTAAGCCTCTGTGTGTGTCTGCATGCAGAGGGAAAAAATGTGCAGATCCGGCAGGTGTGCACTTCACTGGTGATGACAAATCAACGCCAGGCTGGAACCGGCACCTTGAGGGCTCCAGAGGAATGAACAGGAGCTTTGACTTATTTTGGCTTATTTTTACATACTGTTGGGCTAACTATACGCCTCCTAACAAAACATACTGAACTCAGGCTCTAGGCCTAAAAACCCTCAAGCCTCAAACACAGGGGTCATCCGCCCGGGACCCCAGTCCCTATTTTGTCACGCCTTATTCGGCGGGGGTGTGACAAGTGACTGTGACTTAATATGCAAGCTACAGTGACAAACTATGTGATTTCTGTTCATTTTATTACTTTGTCACATTCTGCCAGTTGAGTCAGTTTTCTGTTGCTGTGATAAAACACTTGAGAAAGACCACAAAAAGGAGAGGAGGTTTATTCTCTATATGGCTCAGGGTTTGAGAGGTATCAGTCCATGGATATTGGTTCTGTTGATTTTAGGTCAGCAGCAAGACTGCAGTCATGGTGGAAGGGTTCAGCAGAGGAAAGATTCTTACCTAATGCAACCACAAAGCAAAAGAAGGAAGGAGTGGTCTGGGCATGAGTGTTCTTCTAGAAACATACCCAGCGACCTACTTCCTTCAACCAGACCCTAAATCCCAAAGCTTCCACGACCTCCTAGTAACATGACTAACAAGGGACCTTGGGAGGCTGTGGGAGACATTTACAATACCAAGTGCAACAACAGTGTATTGCAATGGATTCTTTTTTTAGTAAAATAAATTCACACCATAATTCAGTGAACAGAAATTTATGTGTGTCTCTATACGGTAAACATTTTGCCAGTTTACTGGAGATTCTTGGCAGAAAAGATCAGTTTTATCTGAGTCACTTTACCACAAGCCACAATGTCATCTCCGTGGTAGCAATGAGGACATAGGACAGGCATGGATTAATGGAAACGGGAGTAGGAAATGTGCATGGAACAGGTGGCATTGTAGCCAGCTGGGGAGGACTAACAAGTACCAGGAAACAGCTGAGAGTATATCCAGAGGAGGGGTACATGGATAGGGCCAAAAGAAAAACAAGGGACCCAGGTACAGGCGAGGAGAGAGTGCCTGAAAACATAGGTGAGAGAGAGAGAGAGGTGCTGAGAGGTGAGATGGGAGCCCGTCAGAGCAGGCTCACAGACCCGGATGCTTGCAAGTTAGAGTTTATTAAAGTAAATGGATCAGGTCAGTGTTGTGGAAGTTGGCACATCCTACATTCAAAGATCCAGTTTTAGAACTGTATGCCTTCATCCTATAAACTAGGTCAATGCCCCCAAGTGTGAAAAAAAAAATAACACACAACCATTCCTGCTTTCTTCTGGGTGAAGCCCCTTCCAGAGTGAAATATGAGAGTTGAAGAGGATTTCTTGTAAAGCTCCCAGGAAGCGGAGCCAAGACTCTGGCATTAAGAAAAAAGAACAGCAAGTTGGCAGGACATGGGAAAGACAGGTTTGTGGCAAGCAGAAGTGGGTGGAGAAAGGGAATCTGCCTTCCCAGCACATTAGCAGCAGAGACCAGCTGGGAAGAATTATGCTTTCTAGGCCGGCAGAGAAGCAGACTAGAAACCGTGCTCCAAGTTGCTGAGCAATCAACTGAACAAATGTGGTCACTAGAAATCAGGCTCTTCTCTACCTGTCCGCAGCCTTGGTTTCTACATTAAGGAGAGAAAGCTGGTGATAACACTGAATTGACACCTCTTAATATTTATCCTGAGATAAATAAGAAGTAACAAAGAGATATCAGTTGGCTTTGTTAGCAATTACCTGGAAAGTTTTAAAACGATGCTGCTTTTCAGATGGCTGTAACATCTTACATTCCCCCAGTAAGGTGGAAGTCACTCAGGTTCTCTACATTCTCTCTCCCATTCAATATTTTCAGTATTTACTTCAGTGAAGGTTGTGGCTGTGTTGTAGAATGGTGGTCTTGATAGGCATTTCCCTTTCGGTGAATGATGTTGAACCTCTTTTTTTGTGCGCTGATTGGCCATCTGTGTTTCTTCTTTGGTAAAATACTCTCTCTCTCTCTCTCTCTCTCTCTCTCTCTCTCTCTTTCTCTGCTGTTGTTCCTAACTAGATTGCTGTTTGTTTAGTTTAACTGTTGACTTTGGGGACTTCTTTGTGCATTCGAGACACCAGTGCCCTGTCAGACATGTCATGTGCAGGTACGTCCTTGCTGTCTGTCGGTGTCACTTCAGCCTCTTCACAGACTGTTCCACAGAGAGCACGTTTTCAGTTCCAATGACTCCAACAGATCAGGTACCTCGTTCTTTCAGTGTCATCCACCAACTTTGCTTACCCCACACTCCAAAGAGCATCTCATGGTATTTTTTTTAAGAAGTGTTGTTGGGTTGACCTTAGCTTATGTCTCACATAAAGATAATTTTTAGCACCACGTGTGAAACTTAGGTTGAGAATCAGATATTTTTCCCTCTACAGATTTCTAATTATTCTAATGTCATCTTCTGAAAAGAGTATGGTTCCTCTACTGAATTGCTTTTTAACTTTTGTCAACACCACTGCATGGGCTTAGTTTTGAGTTCTATAATGTGTTTTCAATGAACTGATCTGTATGGTTGCTCTCTGCCACTAGTAACCAATTTTAATAGGGTGGAGAGATTTCTTCAACCTCATTCTTTTTCACGTTAGTGTTAGCTACTTTGTGGCTTTTTCCTTTCTGCATAAGTATCGAAATAAACTTATCTGAGTTTTTAAAAACTGCTAGTATTGGACAGGAAGTGAAGACTGAGTCACTTTGGGATAACCGACACTGCAAGTTTGCTGATGTTCCAACTCCTGAACATGACGCACTTCTGCACTTGTTTACACACACTTCCTTTTATCAGCATTTTGTAATTTTCACTACAGATAATCCATACATGATTTGTTACATTTGAAACTCATTTGTTTGTCTGATTGTAAATGATTTTGTAGATTGATTTAGTTTTCCACATGCTTAGTATAATTATGCAAAAATGCAATTCATCTTGTACGTAGACTTTCTTTATGACTTTACTGAACTCACTAATTCTAAATGTTTTTGTAAAACACTTTGCAAACAGAGGCAGTTTTGTTCCTTTTGACCAATCTCTTTTATTTCTTTACTTGGCTTACTTTAGTAGCTAGAAGGTCCTTTACTGTGTTGAGTACACGTGATGAGGGAAGCATGCTCACTTTGTTCCTGATCTTAGAGAAGTTATATTCAGTCATTCACTATAAGGGCAATGTTGGCTTCGGGATTTTTATGTTCTTCATTGGACTGAGGTATATTCTCTAATCCTTAATTCTTATTTTTTCACATTCTGTTTTGTTGTCAATCGGTGTGATGGTCAGGCTGGGATTACTTGCCCCATTGATATAACAGATTGCATTAATTAGCTATCAAATGCTGATCATTCTTTACAAAGTTGGAGTAAATTCCACTTTGTATGAAACATTTAATCACTATCTTCCTTACATTTCAATCATCATCTTCACTATTTGTTAGCATCATAATTTTTGTTTCAATAATCAGTTATGGTATAGAAAACTCATGAGCAAAAGAATGTTTACGTAATAATAATAAACAATAATGATTTATTATACTCTTTTTATTTTTTCATGATCTTTATAGTTGCTTTTTTTATAATTTCCTGTTTGAGGAATATATTTTAACATTCTTTAAGTTAGATCTGCTTAAAACAAATTATTTTTGTTTTCTTTAACTTAAGAATATCTTATTTCTCCTTTCTTGAGCAACTACGACATAGTATGTCAAACTCTGGGGTGACCTTTTTATCACTATTTAAAGAAACTGGTAATACTCTTTGTGGTCCCTGTGGTTTCTGGTCTTTACGGAAGACAATTGGCTATAATTTTAATTAATGTTCCTCTGTAAGTAATGCCTCATTTTTCTTTGGCTACTTTACAGATTTTCTAATTTGTTTTTTAGTATTCTAAATTTTACGATGTGTTCTTGAGCTTGACAGTTTTTCCAGTCAGGACTGTAATTTAAACCAAGGCATCTAACAAGACTCTAAGTCACTTCTGTGGTACTTTGGTGAACTCAAAGTCAAATTTTCTTGTAGATTTTTTGTAGATTGAAGCATCAAACCTGTAGCTTCAAGAGCTATTTGATATTCTAAAACTAAACATAAATTCTAATTTTCTGCACATGACTTATTCTGAAAAGTTGAATCCTCCAAGTTGTTCATTTTTCCACCACATTCTCATGAGTAATAAATAAGCCACTTGCCCTGTACTCCATACCCCTCAGCACCTTTGCAGCAAATGTCTATCCCAATAGTCAGTGTCTACCAGGGCTGCGATTTCCACTGATAACGTTATTCCAGGCAACTGACAATGATAACTAATGTGAATGTATGCTTATATCTGCCAGTTTCTAATTTTCCACCCAGGTAAAATTGATCTGGCCTTCTAATTTGACCTGGTTAGATAATTCATCTTGGATTCTTGTTATTAAAGATCTTAATATCACCAAATTCCTTCTAAAACCAAATGCTATGTTAGTAAGTGCTCCTTTAGAGAAATAGAAGACTCATAAATATTTTGAGTAAGGATACATTTAATACAGGGAATTATATGACTTTCAGAAAGTACATGGGAGACAGATCAAAAAATAATTTTCAAAAATTCTAATATGGAAGGATGTAGAGAAAAAATATCCATGATCCAAGCTGCCTGAAGAACCAAGACAGATGATTATCAGGGGAGTTTTGGAGCCACTGAAAGTCCCAGCCAGGTTCTCAACGGCTGCCTGAAGCCATTGCTAAAGGAAAGAGGGTTAGCTTCTCCTCCACTGGCCGCTCATGCAGGAATGTCTCCAGTGGCTGAGACAGGAGGGGGAAATCTCAGCCAAAAAAAAGATCCTGAAAGACGCTCTTCTATATCAGTCCCTGCTACACAGAAGAAAACGTAGAAAGTGAAGGAACTGGTGTCGCCTCCCTGACAAAACTTCCTGTGCAGCAACTCTTACGCCCTGGTGCCTTCACCTCTTCTGGTCACTCCCTTCGCTGGCTTCCTCCTCCAGTGGCTGGCCTCCAGTGTCCCCCATTTCACACTGACCACCTTCTCTCATGCATTTATACATGATCTGCATTTGAAATGTAAATGCTCTTCCAGCTTTATCTTCCCCTCCCTTTTCTTGGACTCCCATTCACTATTTACAAAGGAAAAATATTGAGTGAGGACTCTGATCGTTCTCATTCCCTTGGGTAAATCTGTTCTGTACTTTTTTCAGTACAATTCTTCTCAAAATTAAGTTGATATTATACTACTTTTTATAAGACCTAGAAATTCTCCTCTGATTCAACATTCTTAATCTGATATTAAGGCTTGAATGTTATCGGACATATTTGTTTTATGTTTTCATTTCTCTACAACTCATACTCTAAATTGAATTTAAATGGGCACATCACTCAATACTGACTGGCTCAGTCATCCTCCTCCTAGTGACATAGACTATTCATCATTTGCTCTCCAGAGAGCTTAGTTGTTGGTGTTGAGCTTGAGCCAGCATTGGAAAGACTCAGAGTGTGGTGGGAGCCAGAGTACAAGCAAACGAGTATTTACTCAGTATCGTAATGTGATGATGAGAGTGGTGGACACTGTAGCGAGAGCACCAGGAGGGACCAGGCCCCCTCTTGTTTGGAGCAGGAGCTACAGCTGCCCATCCTGCCTCAGTCCCCTCCCTGTGATGAGAGCTGGGGTACAGGGATAGGTGTGAGGAAGAGGACAAGCAAAGTTTACTGTTTTCAGAGACCTCCAAACAGACCAAGATAGAGCTCATAAAAGCTCGGCTGTCTAAACACAGAAGAAAAGGAGGGTGGAAGAACGGACAACAAGTATATTATTGAAGATAACAGAGTCATGCTTCAAAGGCTGGGCTACCTCTCAAAGATAATAGATGCCTTTTGAAAACTTAGTCAAGAGGGTAAAAGAGTAAAATTTGAATTTTGTGATGTGACACAAATAATCCTTCAAAGAATAACTTGGAAGAGACAGAGCTTGAGCACTTTGGCGGGCATTCTAATAACACTTGGCATAAATGTTGTAAAAGGAAAAATCATTCAATGACACTTGTCAATTCATGGTAGGGAGGGGTCACTTAAGGTCATTGTGATAAGCATCAGCATCACTGCTATGGATTGTGCAGTGGGAAGAGCAACTAGGATTAACGCTGAGTCCAGCGTGGGCAAATAAGGAGCTACCACCAAGATACTAGTAGGAATCGTGAATGGAAAATTACAACAAGGAAATGTGACAAGTAAAAAGCATTCTGGCTGAAGCCACCCAACAGGATTCTAGCTGTAGAGAAGTTGGGCCATCAGACATTCCTCAGGGGACGGTGGAGGATGGAGGACTTGCTCAGATGCCAAGAGTAAGCCGATACTGAAAGGGAGACTCTTATTAAGCTCTTGGGGACGGGACTTCACGAAGACTAAATTGAGAAGGTAGAGCACAGCCAGGCAGGGAGGAGATTCGGGGGGTTGACTAAAGTTCCATCTAGCAATTGAGAATGAAGAGGGAGGGGAAAGATTGTAGGAAAGTCTTTGAGAAGTAGAACAGAAGGGATCTGCAGAGAGGGAACGTCAGACCTGTGCACTTGTAGAAATGCAACCTGTGGATGCATCTCAAAAATACTCATCACAGAAACCTTAAGAAGTGGGGTTCCACAAGGGACACATGAGCCTGAGGTTTCTGTGGGAGCTTCTGGGGGGATATCCAGCAGCCAGTGACACATGAGCACATACTCTCGATTAGTGAGTGAAGCATTTTCACAGACTGTGATCCCCAAAGATAGTTTTATCTAAAAATAGGGGTGAGGAGGAGAACACATTTTTGATGCAGAGAGAAAAGATGTGAAGTAGGAGAAGCAAAAAGAAAATGAATTTGAGAAATCCAATGCAGGATAGCCCTTCAAGAAAGAGAAAGCAGGATGCAGAGAAGCCTGAAGTAAAGTTAAAAAACAATGAGCCTTGGTGAGAAGAGCAGCCGTCCAGTAACATCAGCACGATTCTCACCAACTCCCCTTTCACTGCGCTTTGGTGGATCACGCACTCCAAGCCCAGGCATTTGTCAGAGATGATGGGACAGTCACGCTTCACCGTGAAGACTAAACTAGATCCAGCCTAACAAAGCTCATAATCTCCAGCTAAGTCGGTGCCTGTCAAGACAAAATCTGACACATTCTTCTAAAGAAGGGAGTCAGCACCCGTCATTTGAGAGTGTAATAGTCGCAGTTTCTAGCCCCCAGTTAAACTTTGTTTGGTGTGTGATAAGATGGGGAAAAAAATCAGTGAGCTAAAGCCAGAGGGCAGATAACAGTCGACAGACACTACAATGAATGTGGAAGTGCTAGAATTAATGGAAGGAGGGCGCAAGACTGTGATATAGCTGTTGACAAATGTGCTCAAGAAATAAGAGGATGAGCATGATAAGAAGAGAAATTGAAGGTAGAAACATAGCAGTGCAGCTCCCAGAGATAAATAATAGAAATCTGAAATAAAAATGTGTAACTGAACAGGATTAACAGCAGTGTAGTAGCTACACAAGAACAGAAAACATACTAATTTTTTTTGACTCTGAATTGTAGACATCGCCAAATGGTCCAACATACTTATGTTTGGAGTGCAGCAAAGAGAAGTAAAGACATTTGTAATTTCCAAGTTTAATAAAGGCAGTATTTTTACACATAAGAATCTAAGGGAACCATGAAGTAAGGTAGATATAAAGAAAGTTGGAGCAAAAGACAAATTGTGGAAGTCCAAAGGTAAAGATAAGACATAATTGTATATATCTAGAAATTCCATGGACTCTATTAGATTATTAAAAGTAATGAGTAAATTTATCAAAACTTCAGCATTCTAGGATGATATAAAAAAGTCAATTGTAATAAAATTCTGCCAATTAAAAATAAAGTAAGAAGTTACATGCGTAACACAAAAACATAAAATACACAGGAATAAGTCTAATGTAATAGGTACAGTCTTACACATTAAAACTGATGAGGTTACTGAGAAGTTACAGATTAACATTTAAATAAATTAAAGCACATATGCAAATTGCATCACTTGGAAGACTGGATAAATTAAGATAATGAGATGTGCTTGTCCCTAAATGGACTGGTCATTCACCGTGCTCCTCGTAACAGTCCAGGCAGGACTGTGGTCTGAGCCGACAGAGTAACATCGCATTTTAGGGAAATGGGGAGCTGCCAGGACAGCCACAAGAGACCCGAGCAAAGAGGACAGTTCTGGAGGTTTTCCACCCAGAACTGTGTGTTATGACGAAGCTACAGTGTGAGGTGGGCACACGGCCAGGTCCTTTTGTGGGATTCCCACAGTACGTGCACGTTCCTGAGCTGAAGCGAGACGCCCTGCACCGGGCTGGAGACGCAGGAGAACTTCCTGCCACGGCCTGAACCAGAAAATGAATTAAACGAGAGAGGAAACAGCACTTCCCACAGGAAGTTCATAGGTGTGGGGCGTGGGGGCCGGGCGGGAGCAGGAAGTTCCGGAAGAGTGTCCCCTGGGTCACTGGGTGCCGGGCGAGGTGCTGGGCGGGTCACACCGTGGGAGCCGGCACTGCGCTCTTTCCGCCCACAGCCGGCTCAGCACACCGGGCTGCAGACCGCGTCCCCACGAAGAGGAAGCACATACTCCCTTGCAGAAGGAGACAATAGACCTTCGGCTTCCCAATTCTTTCCTGTCCTTTCCAGAGAGGATTTAGTGGCAAAGAAAAACAATCCTGGCTGGAGAGAAAGGAAACCTGGGTCATAAGTGGCTAAATTTCTATTTGTGCTCTTCTCATGTGGCTCTGGACGAGATGGCTGCTTTGGCAACTGGAAGTCAGAGGAATGCTAATGATTTCCAGTTCTGAGCGTCCATGGTCCAGCTTGCAGCTGTGAGTGCAAAGGCAGTGTGTCAGGACGGGATGCAGGCCAGCGTGGAGCACCAGGGATCTGGGGTCCCTGGACAGGACCCTGGTTATGATCAGGAGCTAATCTCCTGACCCCCAAGTCGTCTTGTGAAGTGCAGCTGCTTCTCCAACCTTTTTCCACGTGCAGTGTTCAAACTTGATGTCTGTTTCCCCAAGAGGGGCACAGCAGGACCCTCCAGGGTCTTTTCCACTTTTCTTGCTACACTGGTCGTATACTAGACAGGTAGAGTTAGGCCATTCTTGCTGTGAGCAGCTTATATGAGAAGTCTTCACTCTAGTCTTATTTTCTCCTTCTGTCATTGCCTAGCGAGTGATTGTGCACAGTCACGGGGTACAGTGTGACCATACAGAAACAGGACAAGCTGTGCCATCTCCTCTGCCTGGCCAATGGTTACTCTGTGCTTTTCTAGATAGTCAGAAACAGATCATGGATTACTGTAGGCAAAAGTCACCCCACTGTGGCCCACAGCACCGGAATCAGTTCTTCCTGCCTGGTGTTGTTGTGTCCTTGTCTAATTTCAGTCCAGCCCCTCACCGTGTCCAACCTTTCCACTTTGCAGTGACCATTCCTAGACTCTTCTCTGTTCTCCTAGAAAACTGATATTTCAGTTTCCACGAGGGAGGCTATGAAGTACGTCTTTCGTTTCTGTCATATTTCAGGTAATGTCATGATCTTCACTTACAGGATTTCATTCTTTCTATGGATGGAGAATAACATCCCACTGTGTGTATTACTGTGTCATTTCATGTGAGTCTGAGCCTGAAATTGAGTTTAATAAGATGTCCACGGAGTAACTTTTGTTCCATGTAAAACAATCGAGTCCCCTGAGTACCTTGAATCTGAGTGTGACAAGATGTTAATTAGGAAACGTGTTGGGCTCCTTAGGGAGAGCAGGCCAGGATGGCTGCTGTCGGAACTGAAGGGGCAGCGGAGTCAGACGAGATCCTCAGGCGACTCTGCAGAGACAGCAGGCGTGGAGCACCATGACTCTGGCCGCGGCCTTCACGTCTCTCTCCGGCCTCACTTCCCCCTCTGTCTCCACTCTGCTTCCCACCCACACTGATGTGCTTTCTGCCCCTACACACTGGCCTGCCCGTTCTCCACTTGTGTTGCGACGGAAGTAAACAGTAAGTGCTCTGCATCTTGACTTGTTTCTTTGGTGAGCCTAATTACCTTAAAAGCCTTCCAGACTGTAGCATACTTGATATTTTATTTGCTTTTCCTAGTTTGTCCAGTGATGTGGATATGTTGCAGCTTCCTTATCCAGTCACTTGGTGATGGGTAACTGGATTAGCTCCAGTAGTTTGGAGTTGTTACAAGCCGCTGTGGACACTGGTGTGCACCTGTTTGTCTGGTTACATCATTTCATTTTTCTTAGGCAAAATCTTGGAGTAGATTTCTGGATCTTCCTGTTGTAGATTTCTAGCTTTCTTTCATTATAGCTGAGGAATGCATTGTACAGTTTCAGTTTTGCTAACACTGTCCAGGTTTGTCTCATGGCCCACAGTACTGTCCATCTTGGTGTGGTTTCCCTGGTTCTGCTCCTTTGGGGTGGAGCATACATGTCAGTGAAACTGTTTTGGGTGACAGTGTAGTAAGTTCTCCTGTCGCTTTGATGATGTTCTGCATTATTCTACCAGCTACCAAAAGACTGAGGCCCCCAACTACGGTTGAGGGTTTATCTTTGCATTTCCACCACTTTTTCCTTTGCATGTTTTGCAGCCCTTTTCTTTAGTGACTCTCTCAAATCTGCTGTAGCTTCCTCTGATCCTTGCTCATTACAGAATGTCCCTCTCTGTTCTGGTAATTTTCTTGTCCCTCTATCTATTTTATTTGATATTTTGCATGCTTTATACTCAAACTGCTCAAACATTAGACTGGAAGATTTCCTCTCCAGAGTGTACAGTCAGGGGATATGTTCTGATCCATTCCAAGTGATCTGTCTTCCCACTGCCCCAGTGAGACCTCTCATATATAACTGTTGAGAAGTTAAAACTTAAATATATTATTCCATTTTTTGTGGTCTGTTCTGTTTTTAATTTCTAAGATTTCTCTTCTTTTGCATTTCTCTGTGTTAGGGGTAATTTCAGAATTCCTTTCTTATGGAAACACCTGTAGTGCTTTGTACAGCTTTTTTAGTGAGTTTCTGTGCATTATATAAGGAGCGTATCACTGGTCTCAATGTTTACCGGTCTACTAGGTCAGCATTTTATTAGTTCATATAAAATCTAGAAAACATACTTCTCATGAGTTTTTAACCCTCTGTTCTTAATAATGTGGGTGCCTTAAGTATACACATTGCATATATTAGCTGATAATGCTATAATTTTCTTCTACTCTTTACTATTAAAATAAAACTCAAGGTCAGAAAGAAAATGTATTGTATATACCCATATGTTTCAGGGTCTATTCTCCTGATGTCCCAAGTTTCCTCTATTTATTGTCTCCTGTCTCCTTTCTATTTTAAGAGTCATTCTTTTGGAGTACACCGGTCTTGTGGTTACAAATTCTCAGACTTTTCCAGAATGCTCTATTTCTTCTCTTCTCAAAGCCCATTTCCACTGATGCAGGATGCTGGGTGAGAAGTCCTTCTCTGTCAACCCCAGAATACTTTATGTCACCTCCTTCAACCTTTGTAACTTCCCCGAGGAATTTTATGTAACATAAAGGATTCCTGTGCGACAGTCAAGGTGTCATTTCCTCTCATGGTTTCTACTGTTTGTGGCTCCTTTATAGAAATTTCATTTACTTTTGTTATCTCAGGAAGAGTTTCCGTGGCCATATTATATCTGTGATTCCCTCAGTGTTTTCAGTCTAGGTTTAATTCTTTTACCACAGTGGAGAAGTTTTCAGCTTTCCTTTCTAACAGCATTTTTTTTGGGGGGGGGCCTCTTCTGGTCTGTCTTCCTTCTCGGTAGGATGATGACACAACGATTAGACATTTTGTTTTTATCGCAGAGGTTCCTGAGGATCAGTTTGCTTTTCTCTATCTATTTTCTCTCTGCTGTTCAGATGAGGCCATGTCCCTGTCCTTTTTCTCTGTCCCTCCTGTCCTCTTGCCCAGATTGTTTTCGGTTTCATCGTTCGGTTTTACAGTCCGAGTCCTCCGCTCTATTTTCTTCTTTGAGGATTTCTAGCTTTACTTCATTGTAGCTTCATTCTTCTTTGCTGCATCTTTCTGTTTATTAATTTGCTCTCAGTGTGTTTGACATTGCTCTTCAAAACACTTTATGTTGGTTGCTTTAAAGATCTTTGTTCAGTGATTCTGTTCTCTCTGTCACTTCTGCATTAACAGATAGTAGCTGTCAATTTTCATCCAATTTGATTATCTCCCAGCTCCTGTATTGCAGGTCACCAATCAGTGAAATCTCAGATTTTATGTCACAAAGCCCTGGATCTCACTGGAATCTCCTCTGTTAGCTGGGTTATTTCTGACATTCCTAGGGCAGGGGACTGTGGGATGGGGTCACTGTCCTCTCATTGCTAGCTATGAGGGGCCTCTTGTTCCCTGTTTTTCCCCCTTGAATTCCAAGATGGAGGCTGTTCCCCTTTATTTTGGAGATGCCGATGCCATGGCAGTCGGCAGTGGTCTCAGAACTGTGGTGAAAGTCTCAGAGCAGGGAGACTTTCTCCCACGTAGTCCTCACAAGAGAGGGAGCGAGCCCGGTACTTCTGAGCTGGAGAGGAGGAAGCTCAGAGCAACCACAGGATCTTCATCTTGAGGTGTAGCCTGGTGACCATACAGCATGAATGAAAGTCCTGGGCTCCTGCTGGACCTTCTCTGAGGCCCCTGCAGCAGATTGCAGCATCTCACTACTGTCTGGCAGAGGCTTTGGTTTTGCTGATGTAGAAGTTGGTACTGCCATCTTCCCATAAGATTTGGGTAAAGTAGACAAGTTATGAGGTGAACATGTACCTACCAGCAGGCTCCTTTCCCAGTGTTCTGGTTAGAGAGAGAAACTTTCTTTGGCATTTGGTCTGTGCCCAGGAACATTTCTGGATCGCCCTTTTTGGTTTAGCCTGTTTGGACCATAGGAAGCATAAGGACTTGACCTCAAGACTGTTTGAGCCCAGAATGTGGTTTATTTTTGTGAATGCTTCGTGTGACCTTGAGTGGTATGAGGATCCTGTTATTGCATCCTTCCTCGCCGGGCTCATGAGGTCCTCATGTTCCAGCCAGGCTCCCTTCTCTCCAACTGCTCTGGTTTGCTTTATTTGTTACACTCAAAGGAGTTGAGTCAGAGAATAGGATGCAGTACATCACTGCACCTCTCCAGGGTTAGAAGTCTCACTCTGAGTCTTTGCTAACCCCTGTGTCTAAATCACTGACATCTGATGATCGCCAATGAGATGAGCATAAATCTGTGATCTTGCCATGTGTTTTCTGTTTGACCCTGTGTTCTTTCTTACAGTTACTCCTTTCTGCCTTCTTCTGGATTCATTGAATCTTTGTAATGACTTAACTCTTCAGAATAGATATAGATTTACAAAATTTAAGAATATGATGTAGGAAGGCCCTATGTGCTCTGCACTCACTTCCCCCCATTAAAATATTACCGTGATTTATTATAACTAGTGAACAAATACTGATATATTACTACATCCCTGGTATATTTGAATTTTTAAATGTTGTATAAAGCCCTTTTTCTGTTTGCTTTTCTCAGATCTTCTCCAAGTTGTGGCATTATGCTGACATATCTACTACACTCTTTTGTCTCAGACAGTTTTTCATAGATTCCTTGGTTGAATTCCTCCACAGCTTTGAGAAATACTTATCACATACTCCGGAGAGTGCCCATCTGCTAGAGTCTGTGTGATCAGTTTAGGTTTCCTCATAGTTGCACGAGGGTCAGGATGTCAAAACTTCCCTCTGCGGAACCATGGAGGCTCCGCACCTACCCGTGATTTCAAGAGCACGTACATGACCTGCCACTCTTGGCATTGACCTTGTCCAGCCAGTGGAGAAGGTGTTTGCTGAATTCCTACACCTGTGAAATTTCTTTTTTTTCCCTCTTTTTACACTGCACATAAAAAAGTTAATCTGCATAAGGCACCTCAGGAGCTGGGATTTATGTTTCCCCTCCCTAAGGATAAAATGTCAGCATAAATTACTTGGAATCTTTCCACATGAGGTAGCCCTACCTCCTCCCAGTTTTGCTTTTTTAAAAAATTTATATTGGAGTACATATACCCGTGATATTTGTTGTATACATTAAGTGGTGATCAAATACAACTTGGCTTGGTTGCTCAAATTGTTCTAGCTTTGACTACTAGTTTCTGAGTAATCTATCATGGTCAGAGAAATACTTGATATTTTCTATTCTTTTTCAGTTTGATCAAGACTGTTTGAGCCCAGAATGTGGTTTATTTTTGTGAATGCTTCGTGTGACCTTGAGTGATACAAGGATCCTATTATTACAGGGTGACTTTTCTGCAGATATCATCCTGGTCAAATTGATTGAGGGTGCTGTTT
The DNA here is from genome assembly GCA_004026965.1 of Petromus typicus. Classification (NCBI taxonomy): domain Eukaryota; kingdom Metazoa; phylum Chordata; class Mammalia; order Rodentia; family Petromuridae; genus Petromus; species Petromus typicus. The sequence goes on along the minus strand of PVIR01004788.1, from coordinate 1,535 downwards.
TGAGTAGTTATATCCTAAGTGTCTAAGAAGAGTATTTTCTATTTGTTATAATAAAATCACCAACAGTGGACTTGTTGATTACTCTGTATTGTAACTCTCAATCCTGTCTCACATATAGTATTTTGACTTGTTTGGTAGTTACACATTAACGATTGTGACATCTTTATGGAGAATATTTTCATCATTGTAAAATATCCCTCTGCATTTCTGACAAATTTCTCTGAAATTGCCTTTAATGAACTTATTTTGGCTAATCTTTGTGTTTACTAGTGTGAGCATAGTGTAGCTGACTCACTTCCATTCTGTTTAGCCTATCTGTGTCCTTCTTACTGTAAAGTAGAATTAAGTTAGACAAGAGTAGTCGATTCTTGTTTTTATCTATGAAAATCCCCACTTCTGATTGGTACACCTAAGCTGTTTCAAGCAACTATTTTTGAGTTGGTTTAGTATCTATATTTTGTATGCTTTTTCTTCACTATATTGTTTAACCCTCCTTCTTTGTGCCCCTTCTGGCCTTTTGAGGACTTTATGTAATGTAATTCCTCCCCTCTGAGCATATAAGTTGTATTTCTTTTTCAATATATCTCTAATGATTTCCCTAAAGTTTACAAAGTAGATTTGCAGTTAAGTCTACCCTCAACTTTATAATACTCCATAGGTCGTACTGCGGGACAGACACTCACGGGCAACTCCTCCTGTATCCTTATGCTCTGCTGTCACTCATCTCATTTATGTAGCACAACAGTAATCATACAGTAAGCCAATGCATTCTCACCATAAGTGTCTCAGTTATCTACTAGATCCAAGTTATCTATGAATAGCATAAGATCTCATTACCTTCCTTTATTGCTCCTTTGACGCTTTCTTCTCTTTATGTAATCCAAGTATTCAAGCAGTGTCTGACCTTCTCCCTGAAGAGTTCATTTTCAAATGTCTGGGAGGCAAATCCCACTGGCAACCAGTTCCCTTGACTTTTGATTTTTCTGAAAATGTCTTTATCCCTCACTTTTGGAGGATCATTTTATAAGATATAGAGTTCTAGGTTGCTAGTTTTTCTTCTTATTGTGTTGTTTTTCAAACTTTAAATAAATGTGATGCTCCATTCCATTCATATCTGCATAGTTTCTGATGAGAAATGCAGTGTAATTCTTACCTTTGTTCATTTCTTAGATGTGTTTTATCTCCAGCAAGATTTTCCATTCTGTGCTGGTTTCCTGCAGTTTAACTGCTTAAGTGCAGATTTCTTTCTCAGTGTTATATCTGTGTCATATCTTATATTCTCTAAATCTCTTGTATCTGTAGTTTGCCATCAGTCATTAATTTTGGAGACTTTCTACTTTGTTACCTCAGATATTCCTTCTATTCCTTTCGCTTTTTCCTCTCATTCTGATATTCTAATGGCATACATTAAACCTTGGAAAATGTCTCACAGTATTGGATATTGGGTTCATTTTTTCATTCTTTGAATTTTATTCTGGGACATTTCAATGAATCTTCAAGCTCACTGGTCCTGTGTTTTGCTGTTGTTATTGTTG